>JASDQU010107642.1:46882-74569 GCA_032191745.1 Picea mariana | reverse complement strand
ATGTAATCAACACATGGTGACTGGTCTTCCTCCTGTTTCATGCAGAGATGGTGTTTGTGCCGGTTGTGTTCTCGAAAAACATCACCAGGATAATTTTAACAAACGTGCCTTTTGGCATGCCTCGGGCCCTTTGCAGCTTGTTCACAGTGATTTTTGTGGTCCACTTTCTTCTCCTTATTTTTCTGGGTGCAATTATTTCTTAATTTTTATTGATGATTTTTCAAAACGTACTTGGGTTTACTTCTTAGAACTTAAGAGTGAAGTTTTTGACAAGTTTTTGGCCTACAAGGCCCTTGTAGAAAAACAATCTGGACTTCAAATTCAAAAGTTAAGAACAAATAATGGAAACAAATATGTGAACAATAATTTTACAAGTTACTGCACTACACATGGCATCCAAATGCAACACACTGTTCCATATACACCACAAAAAAATGGTGTTGCTGAGAGAAAGAACCGCACATTAAAATAAATGGCTAATTGTATGATCGAATCTAAGGGATTAAGTCTAAAGTATTGGGTAGAAGCAATCAACTGTGCAAATTACATAGTAAATCTCACTCCCACAAAGACTCTTAAAAATATAACATCAGAAGAAACTTGGACTAAAATTAAACCAGATCTAATTCACTTTCGTGTATTTGGCAGTATAACATGGGCTCACATTCCTCATGAGAAAATGAAAGCATTGCAGCCTAAAAGTGAGAAGTGTATATTTTTTGGTTATTCTAAAGATGTTAAAGGTTATAGACTTCTTCAACCACATTGTAATGAAATTATTATTAGAAGATATGTTAAATTTGATGAAAATATCTTGGCCTATGAGCCTAATTCAACGATTGTGATTTCTTCGGCTTGCAACCCATCTACGACTTTTGTGCCTTCTTCTATTCCTATTCTGGTTTGTTCTTTAGATGATGATAATGAGGATGAAAATCCATCTCCGCCTGCTCACCTTCCTCCAGATGAGTCCTTTAAACCTGAACCAACACCAGTTCCACCACTTCCTAGATGGGTCCGTGCAACATGAGAAGCAGCTGGCGGTCTTGTCAGTGATCCTTTAGATCAACGTCGAACAAGTTCATATTCCCAACGAGCCTCTTCTCATTTTTCTCAATTTTCCGAGACTCATGATCCAGAGACATTTGCAGAAGCTTCAGGTCATCCATATTGGGATACAAAAATGAATGAAGAGTATCGTTCTTTAATGGAAAATGATACTTGGGATCTTGTACCTTTTCCAAAAGGAAGAAAACTTGTCAGATGTAAATGGGTCTACAGAACTAAGTATGCATCAAATGGAAGTGTTGAAAGACACAAATCTCGGTTAGTTGCGAAAGGATTTTCCCAATTTGAAGGAATTGACTATAATGAAACCTTTGCTTTTGTAGCCAAAATGAATTCCATCTGCCTTGTTCTTGCCCTTGCTTCCTCACATAAATGGGAGTTCCATCAGATGGATGTTAAATCCACCTTCTTGCATGAATATTTACAAGAAGAAATCTACATGGAACAACCTCCTGGTTATGTCCAGAATGACTCTAGCCTTGTTTGTCACCTTAATAAATCTCTTTATGGTCTTAAGCAAGCTCCCTGAGCTTGGTATGCCAAAATGGACAACTTTATTATTGACATCAGATTATCTAGATTCCATTATGATCCTAATGTCTATACCAAGAAAGTAGGAATCCATATCATAATCCTTTTCCTTTATGTTGATGACCTTATCCTTACTGGCAGTGACTCAAAACTTTTAAACCATGTAAAAACCAACCTTAAGAAGAAATTTGAAATGACAGACTTAGGTTTTTTGCACTATTTCCTTGGCCTCCAAGTTTTGCAAACCAATGAAGGAATTTTTCTTTCTCAGTCTAAGTATGCTTGTGACCTTCTTCGTTGCTTTCACATGGATCATTGTAAACCAACCCCTTCTCCCTTCCAGTTTGGAGTCAAGCTTACTTCCACCTGTACTTCTCTCGAAGTTGATGCCACCCTATACCGTCAGTTGGTTGGTAGCCTCTTATACTTGAATCATACCCGTCTTGATATTTCCTTTACTGTTGGTATTATTTCCCGGTATATACAAACACCCCATGAAATCCATTGGAAAACAACTAAAATGATACTTCGCTATGTCTGTGGTATAGTTCGGTTCATCATACATTACAGTTCAGGGGGGACTCCTTTATTGGTTGGTTTCACTGATTCAGATTGGGTCGACGACCCTGATGATCAGAAGTCTACTATAGGTTATGTTTTCAGCCTTGGTTCAGGACCTGTCACTTGGGCCTGTAAGAAACAACATGCTATTCACTTTATTTAGCATAAGTAGAGTACTGAGCAATGGTAAATGCAAGTCAGGAAGCCTTGCGGCTTCAACTGATCCTTTCAAAGTTTGGATTCGAGTAGAAGCATCTGACCAACCTTTGGTGCCACGATCAGAGTGCCATCAAGCTTGCCAAAGACTCAATTCAACATCAGCGCAACAAGCACATCGAGCTACACATGTACTTCACCAGAAAGCTCATTCATGATCAAGTTATTGAAGTGATCTTTTTCCCTACAGAAGATCAAGTTGTAGACATTTTCACAAAGTCTCTTACATACTTTTTCATATCATAATCCTTTTACTTTATGTTGATGACCTTATCCTTACTGGTAGTGGCTCAAAACTTTTAAACCATGTAAAAACCAACCTTAAGAAGAAATTTGAAATGATAGACTTAGGTTTTTTGCACTATTTCCTTGGCCTCCAAGTTTTGCAAAGTAATGAAGGAATTTTTCTTTCCCAGTCTAAGTATGCTTGTGACCTTCTTCGTCACTTTCACATGGATGATTGTAAACCAGTCCCTTCTCCCTTCCAGTTTGGAGTCAAGCTTATTGCCACCTGTATTTCTCCTAAAGTTGATGCCACCCTGTACCGTCAGTTGGTTGGTAGCCTCTTATACTTGAATCATACCCATCCTGATCTTTCCTTTACTATTGGTCTTGTTGCTTGGTATATGACAACACCCATGAAATCCATTGGAAAACAACTAAAAGGATACTTCGCTATGTCTGTGGTACAATTCAGTTCAGGATACATTACAGTTTAGGGGGGACTCCTTTATTGGTTGGTTTCACTGATTCAGATTGGGCTGACGACCCTGATGATCATAAGTCTACTGCATGTTATGTTTTCAGCCTTGGTTCAAGACCTATCACTTGGGCCTGTAAGAAACAACATGCTATTGCACTTTCTTCAGCAGAAGTAGAGTACCGAGCAGTGATAAATGCAAGTAAGGAAGCCTTGTGGCTTCGACTGATCCTTTCATAGTTTGGATTCGAGTAGCAACATCCGACCAGCCTTTGGTGCCACAATCAGAGTTCCATAAAGCTTGCTAAATACCCAGTTCAACATCAACGCAACAAGCACATCGAGCTACACATTCACTTCACCAGAAAGCTCATTCATGATCAAGTTATTGAAGTGATATTTTTCCCTATAGAAGATCAAGTTGCATAAATTTTCACAAAGTCTCTTACATAAGCAAATTTTTCCAAACTTTGATCTATGTCAAGAGTTCAGGAAGTTTTCATTAAGGGGGGATAGGCTCTAATGCCTCCTTCCTTCTTCTATTGTGTCATTATTGTAAATCCTTCAGTCCTATCCCAAGTTGTTCTTAAGGGGGGATGTTAGGATATTTAGACAATTAGGAGTTAGTTAAGATCTACTTGGTCTAATGTGTCGTTAGGTAAAAGTGTGTTTCTTTAGTATGCATTAGTATGCATTTGTTGTTAGAAAATCCGATGGTCACGATATGTTCTTGACATAGAGTGATCCGACGGTTCATATTATCCTCGATATTAACAACCATTGATCCGTGGCTTAGCACCTGATTGGTCCATGATCTCTATCTAAATAGCATGGAGGGTCATTTGTTGATGATCGATTGTGAGAAATTCTCTTGTAAAATCTCTCTGTAATCTTTTTCTTTTGCATTAATAAACTGCTCCAAGTGGTCGCGTTGGCTGGGGCTGTGGATGTTTCCCCGTAGGGGTTTTACCACATCAAAACATCAACATGTTGATCTTTGATATGGTTGTGTGATTGGTTACTGAAGGTGTTTGTCCTCTGTGGGAATAACTATGTTGTCGAACATATTCAAGATAGGTATAGGGTTAATGTAACGACCCCAATTTCTAATCTTGTGATGAATTGTAATTAATTATTATATAGATGTTGGTTATGTTTTAGCATGGATGTTTTAAATACCATGCTTAATTTATGCCATGAGGAATACATGCCATTACAATTTATATATTTGTAAAATATTTCTATTTTTCATTTTAACAAAATACCCAAGGATGACTGAGGTGGGAACACACAAAAGAGGGGCCATGATGCCAAAAGAGGGGAAGTGTGAGGGGTTCCTAAGGGAAATTATACATGCCCAATATTCCTATACCATTTACCCAAGCCATTTTTTATTTATCCATCTAAATCCTCCTTTTGACTTGACAAACCAATCATTGAATGCAGTTGGTGGGAGGACCACCTTCCAAAATTACAAGAAGAATGGGATGAGTACCCACATGTAAGAGGTTGGTGGGGAAGTAACCTTCCACAATCATGAGAGAATGGAGATCCTCGGGGTTCATGTTATGAGTCAATCAGTCCCCCAACTTTCTTGGAAATCATGCCACATAGAGAGGGGTGTATTATCCCAGAATTTGTAATTGTGCAAATCCGAACACAAGATCACTAAATCTTACATAAATACAAAATATCCTACCACTGTCACCTTAGTAATAAATCCCATCATTTTAGTGATGGAGGAGGTCGACCACAAGGGAGGCTTCCCCGATGACCTCAAGAGATCAAAGTATCAAATTTGATAGCCAATCCTACTGCCTCCTCTCTTTATCACCTAATGAAAAATCTACGTCTGTGAAATGGATAAGGTTAAAAGGTGTTTTAGTACCTTATTGGAACAAGAACACTTTATAGAATTTGATTGATAAATTCCAAATACAAACAAAAAAATGGGAAGAATAAAGAGAAGTGTTGCAGAGTCAAGTCAAATAGCCTACAAAAAATGAGAGTCAATGGATAAAACAAGGAATGGAAACCACCACATTTTTATCTAACCAAATGGACTAGAGAACTATTGCACTAAGTAAGTTAAAGAAACAAGATTGAATACCTGAAAGTTTTAAGAAAAAGTTCATGAAGTTTCAATGGAGGTAGGAGAAGAGATGTCCACATGTTTTGAGGAGGTGCTCCCACACCTTCCTAAGGCATTACAAATCACATAGAAATTAATCATTGTCAAAATCAAGGTAACAAAAACACAATATAAATCACAATATAAATCATCATGTCAATCATTCGTGAGTGGGAAGAACTAAAATCACAATACAAATCATCATGTCAATCATACAAATCAATTGCAATTAGAAATGAAATAACAACTCAAATACTTGGATATTCGATGGTTGTCCTCGTATGATATTCGTTTAACGCTGCTATAATAGATCTCCTCCAATAGTTGTTCTAATAATTTAACCAACACTTAAAGAATCAACAAAATAATAAAATAAATTAACACATATCTTTATGTCTAAATAATAATTAAAAATATTTGAGTGCATGAATACCTGAATGAGCTTCTGATCCGAATCATTTTCGGCACGAAATGAGAGAGGAGATATAATAAAGAAATGCAGAGAGATATCATAGATATTCAATAATATAACATAAATGTATCAGAGATGCAACCATAAACACATATATACAATAATACATGATTTCTATTAATGAAAGAAATGCACAAAGACTGTAAAAATACAGAGTGAAAGACTCACTAGAATGGTGGTAGCTTATCTTTGAGAAGAGATGTGATGGCTACTCGCATTCAAAAGAAGATGATTACAATGAGGGTCTGAAGGAATTTTTACAATAAACAAGAATGAAAAAAACCCTATACATCCAAAAACCTAACCCTAGGCGACGAAGCGCCAAAAGTCATGTGGGCCCCATTTGGGTAAGTTAGTACATCAACTTCTCGGGGTCGTAACTTTTGCATACGATCTCCGTTTTAGGCGTATGATAGTCCGTTGGAAAGGTATCATCGAGGAGATTCATTTTTGGGGACCTATTATTCTTTTGAGTATAATTAAGAATCTCTATCCAGAAAAACCTTCATTTAGGCCCTCAAAATGGCACCGAAAGTTAAAAAACTGCTAAAAATAGTAAATTGCCAAAATTGCCAGAAAACTGCTTTGAGCCAGTTGGAAAAGGTGGGTGGCCACCAATATCCACCTGGATCAATACTCCCTCCTTAGGAAACATTGATATCCATTGCGTTGAGATCCCGGGGGAGAGGGAAAAGCGTTTGCTGAATCTGCGTCTTGGTGAGCTGCTAGCCTTGCTGGAGATGTCGCGCTGCTTAGTTTGTGGAAGTCTGTCACGAACCTGTTGAGGCTGAGGTTGTTCAATAAGTCAAGCTACATGAGAGGACGGTGTGCAGAAAGAATCCTTGCACTTTGCTACAACCTTGTCGACCTGCTTCTGTTGGATAGAAGGTGCTTGGGGCGAGGTTGTAGTGGTTGCAGTGTCCTTCTGTTCCCCTTTTGAACAGATTGTGAAGAAAACTGAATTTTGCAGTATGAGATACTACCTTGCGGCACTTTTTAGGTGGAACAGTAGTCAGAACTACCTATGGTGTTCTGTAGAGATGCCCCCCAGAGAAACAATGACACTGCNTATATGGTTGGCCCAAGAGAACATCACAGACATCCAGTGGGGCAACATCACATCATACCTCATCCTTGAGGGGTTGGATGGCATATGATAATCGACACTGTTGGCTGACACAAAGATCTCATCCTTGGCGAAGCCACCCGATTTTGTATGGCTGCAGGTGTGATGTTGTCGACAATCCCAACTGTTTGACAACCTCTGCTGAGATGAGGTTCTTTTGGCTTCCGCTATAAAAAATAAAATTTAGTGGGGTCCCCTTCACCCACATATGTGAATGAAAAAGGCACTCCCCCTCTTCAGGATCTGTTGGTTCTTCTGGTTGAATTTCTGTGGTCGCGACAATAGCAGTGGGGTCTGCGTCAATTATTTGTCCTTTACCAGTATTTTCAGAATCAGATTCTAAATCAGGGTTCGGCTCCTTGTCTTTGATCTCAGCCACCAATGACTGTTTTGAGCGACATTCATTGGTGTTGTGACAAGGGATTTTGTGGAAATCACACCTTTTTTTGGTGTCCTTCTTTGTATTCCCGTGACCCTTATTTTCCTGTGGCTTGGACTGGTTTTCGGGAGACTATTTGTTAGGGATGTCTTTGTCATACTTTGGTTGTTGTGGATTTTCAGACCCAAACTCTTGTTTGTTCTGGTGCTTAAATTTCTGCTCAATTTTAACAGCATATCAATAAGCAGCACTGAGTGATGAGATGTCCAAAAAATCCATTTTGGTTTGGATGTATTTGTGTAGACCCCCATGGTATTTCAGAACCAAATGTCATTCGGAGTCTTTGATACCCAACTTGGTGTGCAAGGTATGGAAGGTATTGGTGAACTCCAGAACTGCTTGGCCCCTCTCTTGCCGCAGTGTGGTCCATCTCATGTACTGGTCCTCATAGTTTCCAACAGGGTAATACTGTTCCTTTACCTCATCCACAAAAAAATCCCAAGTGGGCTCGACCCCATATATTCCAGACTCATTTGTGGAACTCTTCTCCCAGTAAGTTTCCCACCAATGTTTGACATGGGGGAGAGCTTTAAGGAGTGCGAAGGTGATCTTTTCTTTGTCGGAAAATTTGTGAACAAAGAAATAACCTTCTGGTAGGTTTAACCATTTGTCTAGGGCTTCTGCATCTATCTGTCGTCCGGATTTTATGAGAAGAAAAAAATGAATACAAATTATTGATAGGTTCTTAACACAAAATAATAGAGATACAGTAAAACTGGTTTTCTATTCAATAAAGAAAAATGCTGAAAATGTAAAATGCAGTGGAAATAAGCTTGCTGGAATGGTGGTGGCTTATCTCTGAGAAGAGATGTGACAGTTGCGCTCATTCGCAAGAAGATCATTACAATGAGGATTTGAAGGCATTTTTACAATAAACAAGAATTCCAAAAACCCTAGACATCCAAAAACCTAACCCTAGAAGATGAAGCGCCAAAAATCATGTGGGCCCCGTCTGGGTAAGTTAGTACATCAACTTCCCGGGGTCGTAACTTTTGCATACGATCTCTGTTTTAGGCGTATGATAGCCCGTTGGAAAGGTATCATCGAGGAGATTCATTTTAGGGTCTCAATTATTCCTTTGAAACTCATTGAGAAGCTCGATCCTAAAAAAATATTCATTTAGGTCCTCAAAATGGCCCCTGAAGTTAAAACTGCTAAAAATAATAAATTGTCAAAATTGTCAGAAAACTATTTTGAGCCAGTTGGAAAAGGTGGGTGGCCACCTATATCCACATGGATCAATCCTACCTCCTTAGGAAGAAATGGTCTCCATTGCATTGAGTTCCCCCATCAGATGAGGATTTTTCTGTTGACTTTGGCCCCGGGTGAGTCACTTGCCTTGGTGCAGGAGTTGCCCTGCTTTGACGACTCAATAAAGCTGGATCCTTTGTTGTCGAGTGCCCTTGATCTGTGTGTCCACAATTTGATTGATGGATTCCTGTTGTATGCAGTCAAGGTTGATCTCTATTGGTGTCAGCTGCTCTGCTACATCTGAGGTGTCAAATAATGGTGGGAAATAAGGGCGAAGGAGATCCACGTTGAACACTGGGTGCAGGCTAAGGGAAGGAGGAATGTTGAGCTCAAAAGTATTATCCCCCATGACCTTGGTGATGGTGTAAAACCCATAATGGAGTGGATGAATCTTTCGATGGGGTCCTGTAAGGCGTTCTTTTTGCAAGTGCAACCAAACTTTGTCCCCCACCTGAAACTTATGTGGCATCCGATGTTGATCATGGTGCTGCTTGTACTTGTCATTGGAATTCTGTAGGATATCCTGAACCTGTTGGGAGATGTACTGGATCCACTCAATGAACTGAGTGGATTTTTTAGCTTCATTTGGAGCAGGAGATGAGTCGGTCGAGGTGACCGCAAGGGGAAGTGAAACATCTATGGGACCCAATGGTTGGAATCCCAACCCCACCTGAAAGGGGTTGTGGCCGGTTGAGCTATGCAGGGTTCGGTTGTAGCTATGTTGGACATAGGGAATGATCTCATCCCATGTGCGAGGGTGATTTGAATTATACATGTGAAAGATATGCACAATCATTCGATTTACGACCTCGGTTTGGCCATTGGTCTGGGGTTGGAAGGCCATGGATTTGGTGAGCTTGGTGTCTAGCAGTGACCATAGGCTCGACCAGAATGTGCTGAGAAATTGTCTCTCCTGATCTGAGATGATGGTTTGTGGGATTCAAAAATGTACCCAGACTTGTTCAAAGAAGATCTTGACAATGGCCTCTGTTGTGATATTCTTCTTGCAGGCAACCAGAATTGACATCTTAGAAAAACGATCAACAACCACAAAACACAATCATTTCCCCTCTTGGTGGACATGAGGCCCAACATGTAGTCCATTGAGATGGATTCACATGGCCTGTCAGGAGTAGGAAGAGGGGTGTACATGCCCTGTTTCTTAGTGGTCAGTTTGGCAATAACGCAGGCAGTGCAGGACTTGATATACTTGCTAACCTCTTGTCAAAGTTTCGGCCAGTAGAAATGTTTTTGTAGCATCACCACTATATTTTCGACGCTAAAGTGTCCTTCCACCCGATTGTAGTGGGATTCCTAGATCAGGCTCGCTCGCTCGCTTGATGGAACACAGATATGGCCCAGACGACACAACAAACCATCCTGAAGATGGAAATTATAGACAACTACGTTTTCACCCAACATTTGGTAGGTGGTGGCAAAGTCCGGGTCTGTCTCATAGAGTTGGGGCCATCCAGAGGTCTCATGGCCATAGGAGTCTAGCACCGTGGTGAGTTCCGCAGCTGGCGGTCTGTTGAGGCAATCATCGATGTGATTGATGCTTCCTATTTTATACTTGATGTTGAGGTGGAATTGCTGCAAGTATGTGGACCACTTTTGATGGCGATCATCCTACAATTTTTCTTGTGTCTGCATGAACTGTAGTGACTTATGATCAGCGTGGATGACTATCTCCTTCCCAAGAATGTAATGTCTCCACTGGTGGTAGGCTTGCACAATGGAGTACATTTATTTTTTGTAAGTAGGGTACTTACGTGCAACATCTGATAGTGTCTCACTATGATAGGCCATGGGGTGGCCGTGCTAAGTGAGAACGATGCCCACCACATAGTCTGAAGCATCTGTCTCTATCTCAAAGGGATGCTACTGGTCTGGTAGTGAAAGTACTTGGGCTGAGCACAAGCACTACTTCAAATCGTCGAACGCTTGTTGTTGGGACTGACCCCACGCAAATTTTTCCTTACCAAAACCCCTGGTTATTTGGTTGAGGGCCCATGCAATATGGGAGAATCCCAACACGAACCTGCGGTAGAAATTGGGAAGGTCCAAGAAGCTCCGAAGCTCAGTGAGTGTGGTTGGAGATGGCCAGTCACGGTTGACTTGGATCTTGGTTGGATCTACATGTATGCCATGCTGATCAATTATGTAGCCCAGGTAATGGACCCTGTCCATGTCGAAGGAGCATTTTTCCAAGTTGGTATATAGCTTGTGCTGCCGCAGGGTATGCAAAACCTGCTGAATATGCTGCAAGTGTTCGTCCCAAGTCTTGCTGTAAATGAGAATGTCAACCAGATACACCACTACAAAATTATTGGTGAATGGTCACAGGATATCATCCATCATCCTCATGAAAGTGGCTGGTGCATTTGTCAAACCAAAGGGCATGACCAACCATTTCAAAAAGGCCTTCCTTTGACTTGAAGGAAGTTTTCCATACATCTGTCTCTTCTATCGGGATCTAGTGGTAGCCATACTTTAGATCAATCTTACTAAAGTATTTGGCCCCTGTGAGTTGATCAAGGAGGTCGTCAATTCGGGGAATCGAGTACCAGTTTCTGACTGTGATTTTATTCAGAGCCCGTTAATCAATGCATAGTCGCCAAGTTCCATATTTTTTCTGTACCAAGACGATTGGGCTCCCACAAGGTGATGAGCTGGGATAGATGTACCCCTTGTGGAGTAGTTCTTGGATATGTCACTTGATCTCCTCATTCTCTAACAAAGAGTGACAATAGATTGTCCCATCAGGCAGTGGTGCACCGAGGGTCAGATCGATGGGGTGCTTGACTTGACAATGCAGAGGTACCTCGGTAGGTGAGGAGAAGATATCTAAGTATTCTTCCATAACCTTATCTACTTGCTTCTACTATGTGGAGAGGTCGACCGCAGAGACCCTGGATGTGGCTTTGATCTTTCTCTTATTCTGAGAGCGAATCACGAAGAAGACAAACTTCCCTGTCTGAGAGATGACCTTCTTGGATTTCTTAGCAGAGATCAAGGAAATGGCACTAGGTGGGACTGCCTTGGGTATCCTATACAATTTCCTGTTCAAAGTAATAATAACACTACGAGGCCTAGACTCATATACAACATGACGTTTCCATAAATAAGGTTGGCCCAAAAGAACATCACAAACCTCGAGAGGAGAAACATCACACAATACCTCATCTTTGAAGGGCTTGATGCCATACGACAGTCAACACTATTGGCTGTCGCGGAGATCGCTTCCTTGGCAGAGCCATCCAATGGTGTAGGGTTGTGGGTGCGGTATTGTTGTTAGGGCCAACTGCTTGACGAACTTTGCTGAAATGAGGTTCTCCTGGCTACCACTATCCACAATGAAGTGCAATGGGGTTCCTTTTACCCACATATGTGAATGGAAGAGGCGTTCTCCTTCTTCTAGCTTGTCTGGTTCACCAGGCTAGAGCTTGGTGGTAGCAACAGTGGCATTGGGTTCCGCATCAATGATATGTATTCCCCTTTCTGGTTCTGGCTCAGAGTCTGAACCCACATCTGATTCAGAGGCTTTCACTTTGGCCACTAGTGAATGCTTTGAGCGACATTCAATAGTGTTATGCTGAGGGCTCTTATGGAAGTTGCACCACTTCCCGGTATGTTTCTTTGTCTTTTCAGTGTCATTCTTTGCTTGCGGGTTGGACTGGTTGTCCTGATACTATCCATATTTTCTCTGTCCTTTGTTCTGTGGGTTGGGGCTGCCCTTTCCTGGATTTTGTTGTGAGGGGTTCCCAGGCCCAAATTGCCACGTCTTTTCTTTAAGATTCTGCTCGATTTTGACGACATATCGGTAGACTGTGCCCGAGGATGAGATGTTCAAAAATTCCATTTCGGTCTGGATGTATCTATGCAGAGTGCTGCGATACTTGAGCACCAGATTTCACTCCAAATCTTTGATACCCAGCTTGGTGCGCAAGGTATGAAAGATATTTGTGAAATCTGGCATTGCTTGGTCTCTTTCTTGCTGCAGTGTGGTCCATTTGGTATACAAGTCGTCATAACTTTAGACAGGGTAGTATTGTTTCTTAATAGCATCCCTGAAGGATTCTCAGGTGGCCATGACTGTAAATAATGAGGGTTCCTCTGTTTCCTTTTGCTCATAGAAAGTTTCCCACCAATCTTTGACATGCGAAACGACTTTGAGGAGCACAAAAGTAATCTTTTCTCTATTCAAAAAGTTATGGATAGAAAAATACCCTTCTAGTAGATTCAACAACTTGTCTACAACATCTGTGTCTATCTGACCTTCAAATACAGGAATATCGAAGTTTATTTGTACCTTGAAGGGGTGGCACCTTCGCTCAAAGAAGATGTGTCGCTTGTTGGTAGCCGTCGAAGGATTTGCGCGAAACTATCCATCATCTCGTTCCTTTGTTGTGTGAGGGATTCCTCAATCAACAATTTGAAAAGATCTCCTATCCCATAATATTTCTTTTCTCCTGCCATGAGAGGTCGCTTGGGCGTGTGAGATATTTTTTCCTCAAGAGAAACAAGCTTGAGACCCAACTCTTTGTACTCCGACCTCATTGGGGACATGCATTAAGACGACAAGGAGCAGACCACTCTGATACCACTGATCCGTATTTTATGAGAAAAACATAATGACTACAGATTATTAACAGGTTCTTAACAAAAAATAACAGACAAACAGTAAAACTGGTTTTCTATTCAATAAGGAAATAAGGTGAAACTGTAAAATGTAGCGAAAACAAGCTTGCTGGAATGGTGGCGGCTTATCTCTGAGAAGAGATGTGACAACCGCACCTGATCCAGATTTTATGAGCACAAAAAAATGAATACAGATTATTAACAGGTTCTTAGCACAAAATAACAGAGATATAATAAAACTGGTTTTCTATTCAATAAGGAAATAAGCTGAAACTATAAAATGCAACAGAAACAAGCTTGCTGGAATGGTGGTGGCTTATCTCTGAGAAGAGATGTGACGACTACGCTCATTCGCAAGAAGATGATTACAATGTGGCTCTGAAGGAATTTTTACAATAAATAGGAATTACAAAAACCCTAGACATCCAAAAGCCTAACCTTGGGAGATGAAGCGCCAAAAGTCATGTGGGCCCCGTTTGGGCAAGTTAGTACATCAACTTCCCGAGGTCGTAACTTTTGCATACGATCTACATTTTAGGCGTATGATAACTCGTTGGAAAGGTATCATCAAGGATATTCATTTTGGGGGCTCAATAATTCCTTTTTATATCATTGAGAATATCTATCACGAAAAACCTTCATTTAGGCCCTCAAAATGGTTCTGGAAGTTAAAAACTGTTAAAAATAGTAAATTGCCAAAATTGCCAAAATGGCCAGAAAACTTTTTGAGCTAGTTGGAAAAGGTGGGTGGCCACCAATATCCACTTGGATCAGCTTCTCTTGGTTTTGAGAATATTTTATTGGAGTAGTAGTAAACCTCCTTCGATTTGACGAAGCAACAACGAATTCAACATTGACTTTGTTGTTGCTCTGTTGGAGCGAGGGAGGTTTTCTCTAAGACTATCCAAATCCTGATTTATTCTCTAATAAACATGGCTAAACACATGAAGGTGGAATCTCTTATGGCCACTCACCCCCCCTCACATCTCTCAATTCCCCAGCCCCAATACCCAATCTATCTACTAGAAAATAGTTGAAAGCAACACATTAAGATTAATGAATAGACACTAGCAAAATAACAAATTCATAAAGAAACATATGTGGTTTTGTGGATAAAGAAACATATAGAAATAATTCATTAACATATGACATTCATTCATTCATTCATTAATCATAGATACAAAATACTTCATCTCAATAAATTTTATCATCAAAAATATGTTTTCACAATATGGTACATGATGTTTCTAAGTACAATCATTTATTTTTTGGTTTCTTTATGCTTGAAATGAATTCAAAAAGTAGGTCATCAGTTCCTTCTTCCCATTCAGTTGTTCTGGCCTCTTCATATCTTATTGACGACCTGGTCATGTACTCATGACGACGAGGCTACTGCAAGGGGGGGCGTGGATCATCAACTACAATAAGAAAAAAATGTTAAATTGATATTTTTTGTTATTATTATTACAAGTGTTTCATTAATAAAAAGAGCTTTAGAGTGTTCTTTACCTGTTTGAGTAGTGGAGGTAGGCAAAGTAGTTTTAGATGCGGACATATGTTCATCTTCTTGTCTAGCCTCATCCTGATCTAGATGCTCTGGAGTTGAAACATGAAAGGTTATAATTAATACACCATTTGAAATTAAATATTTTTAATTGTAATCCATACTACATTTTTTATAGCACATGAAATACCTCCAGTACCGAGCTGCACACCACCTTCATCGGGTGGCACTCTACCATCACTAGGATGTGTTCCGCTAGTGGGGACACTTGTTTCTTTGCTTGTTGCCTACTTAAAACAAACAAACACGTGAGTTATGGCTAGAAATAATAATCAACAGATTGTACAAGTAATTAATTATAAATAATGTTTGTTGATTTTATTTACCTATGTGTCGGTTTGAGTGTTGGAAGGTTGTGTTTTCCCCAAGATTTTTTTGCGTTCAACCACGCCTTGAAATCCATGCTTGAAAGAAACATTGAGGTCTTGATGTGTTGGAGATTCTTTGAACTCCACGCCCTGCAAACTTGCATAAGAACATTAACTTTTCTTCTTCTCTGCAATTAAATTAAAATTGTTAACAATATATTATTCGGATGTAATTGATTTTTTTATACCTACAATTCGTACAACCAGTTTTGAGTAACCACCCAAGCCAAGTTTGTGTTGCCCATGTTTTTCAATTCTGGACTTGGTGGCTTTGAATGTGTCTGGGATCTTGTATTGAAAATTTTCAAATACATAATTAGATGTTGCAATGACGATAAAGCATTATAATTACATTATTAGAAGTGTCGCATACCTTCCTGAGCCAGGTGGTGTCTTTCCTTCTTTTCAGAGCATCTTCTCCTTTGCATCTTCCTGTAGTGCCTTCCACTCCCTCTCATGAATCATTGGGGGATGCTCATACTTAGGGTTCTTTTGCAAATGAACACTATATTGGTCTCCCAGATATTTTAAATATGCACTTGATTTTGAGGAGACTCCATACTTACTAAAGGAGCCCTCACTGAACAAGCCAACCAAGTTGTTAATGAGCTCATATTTTAACTTGGAACTTTGTGAATTCCACCTTGTGTGTATGGTGGGTCCAAATATATCCAATTTCAGGTCATTCATGCGTTTATAGAATGTGTCGTTTACTGTAAAATGATATTATCATTAGTTTAAAATAATTGCACATTATACATAAATTTCAATTAGATTGTACATAATAATTAAATCACATCTTAAATACCTGGAAGATTTTCTATTTTCATAGGGATGAGCTCATAATTTACCAAAAAGGTAACCTTTAGTTTTCCCATGCTAGTGACACAGGAAGATCTGGGAAAACATGCTTCAAAATGTGCAAAGCGTTTCTCTTTATCAACATCATCCCGTGCACATTCTGGTATGTGCTCATGAGGGATAGGTGTAGTACCGACATCGAACCTGGAGGGTGTAGCAGTTTGAGTGACTGACGTGATGGTATGATGCCGTGGTGGTGTAGCAACAACGATGGTACCAACACTGACCTCTATAGCATGATCTTGGGGATCAAAATCCTGCAAAAACTCCTGTAAAAATAAATAGTTTTTTATAGAGGAATTGTAAGAGTATAAAAATTAAAATCCAAAATAAATAAATGGGAAAAATAAAGATATTTATTACCCCATAGCTTTAAGTGTTGTTCATCAATTCTTTAATTCTTTCCTTCTGCTCCTATTTCTGTGGCCGAATCTAAATCAAAGAAGCAAGTTCGATGTTTGATTTTCTCAGAAGCTTCTTTATTGTTTGGACTGGGTTGGGAGAGGAAAAAAATTGTTCATCAGTAAGCTCTTCCTATTTATAATATATGTATTTCTCTAAGGATGTTTCCTTCCCCTTGTCACCCTAAGACAATGGTGTTGCTAACAAAGCAATGTCAATATAAGAATTAGAAAAAATTAAAGAAAATCAAATGTATGTAAAATAAAGTTACATAACATCATTTTAGTGGATGATTTACTTGTAAAAAACATAACATCAAAATATTTACAACTTTGAGTAGTGATCCTAATTTGGTAGCAAAGAAAGGATCGATATTATAATTAAATGTCTCTCCATATGAGTTTTTAGTTGTACTTTAGAGGATCAAATTGAAGACAATGTATGTTTCTTGTCTTTATTATTAAATGATAATCATAAAATATAAGAGTCATTGCTTACGGGTTGGGTAAAATAGTATGCGTAGTTACCTCATAATATAAACATCTATATCTACTCGATTCAAATTGTAATCAATCAACAACTCTTCCCCTACAACTATTGATTTTGTTGCACATACAAATACATGGTTTCCTTCACGCCTATCGAATACACAATTAGGTTGTTTATTTGTGGTCGCGGGTCGAAACTGCTTATAAACCCTGCAATATTCCCCGCTGGTTTGGCCTTCCATAAATATACATAGATGCTCCTTTATTTTGATCATTGTCTTTTAGTTGTATATAATTTGTAGCCATGTCATATCTTCACATACTTTTTTTTATATTGGACTAGCCGTATCCAATATTTTTAGATGTAACACGGTCCCACATACTCCATCAATTCAATTATTTTGCCGTAACAAACCTTTATGCCATCCATGTAAAATAGCCTCAGACCATGTAATGATAATGGAACAATGCAGTATATCCTTTTGTTGACACAAAAATGAGTGTTTATTTGAGGAAGATCCTTCGGTTCCGATCATTTCACTAGATGGTTGTACCTCAAAGGAACCTCAATGTCGTCTATGCTCTCATCATCATAAGAACATGACCCCCCTTTAGCAAGAAAGAATTCCATGCGCATATGGAATTTTCTTTTGATCTTCTCACCTCTAGTTGATCTCTGCCTGTTAGACCTACTAGATGTCTCAATTTCCTCTATTATAGTTGAACTTCCCTCACTCAACAAAGATAGATATGACAAATACCTGTTTGGTTGTACGTCCTGTAACAATCCATCAAATGAGAGAGACAATTAGTGAGTTTCATAAGGGCTGTGATGAAACATATTGAGGAAACCAAAAGAACATAATAGTACAACTTACAAGTGCCATAAACAAATTTACAATGTAATAATCTTGAACCTCCAATATTATATAGTGTTTTTGTTTTTGTTTTTTAGGGAAATAATAAACTATTACAACAACAACAAGTTCCATTTTTCAAACAAATTATTCATTGTTGCAACAACATGCAAGGAAATCATCAACGACACAAAATCTTATTTATATTCACTGCACAACATTCCACCAGTCATTTCCACCACTATCCCTACCATGTATAACCTCCATACAACATTAATAACCTCCATACAACATGCATGGATAACATGTGGAGAACACCAATAATTAACCTCCATTCCTCTAATAAACTCTACAAATATTTGTAATGAATAAGTTCATGATACATGTCGTGGTTTGTCCATATCCCATTTCCTTAGAACATTCGCAAGAATGCACAATTTCTCACACCCTCACACATGAATCAGATATTATCAATGATAAATTGGGTCTCTTCCCACAAGCCCGTGGGAAGACTTGCCTTTCTATGTGCCTAAATGACCACCATATAAGAGGATTGTGCCTCTCTAATGAGTGTGAGGCATCTTGGTGTGTGAAACTCATTAGAGAGGAAAAATCGTCTTATATGGTGGTCATTTAAGCACATAGAAAGGCATATCTGCCCACTTGCCTTTCTATGTTCCTAAATGACCACCATATAATAGGATTGTGCCTCTCTAATGAGTGTGACACATCAATATGCCTCACACTCATTAGAGAGGCACAATCCTCTTATATTGTGGTCATTTAGGAACATATAAAGGCAACTCTGCTCACAGGCATGTGGGCAGAGTTTCCATGTGGAGAGTACATGGAAACTCTACCCACAGGCCCATGAGTAGAGTTGTAGCATCTACAAATATGCCCACAATCCTATGGGAACTCTACCCTTCTCGTTTCAAGGTTGTCAATGCATAGGTAATTGTGTCTTTATCCTATTGTTTCAAGGTTGTTAGCACATAGGTAACACCTTGTTGCTCATGTTTTTCCATCTATTTTATTCCTTTTTTTGTCATTTTCTACATTTTTCTCACAAGAGTGAAGATTCCTGTGTGACATATTATGCCTTAGGTTAGTCACCCACACTACACAATTTTTTTTATCATGAATTAAACCTACTCATTTGCCACATGAGTGATTTTTTATCAGAGAAGTCCATACAACAATCTTTATCAATGGTACCTCAATTTTCAAGTTCTGTTTTTCAAAATTCATTATTTTGCTTCTACATCATGGTTCCTTGTGGTCTAAAATACATAGAAATCTATGAGCAATCCAATTTTATTAAGCTCTTTTGAAAAGTAAATGTAGAAACAACAATGCTAAAAGATCCAAATCGTGATGGATCAACTTGTCGAAAGACAAAAACACATATACACATTGATTATCAAGCCCTCACCTATTTTCAAAGACATCTAGACCTTCACATATACAAATCAAACTACCCCTTAGCACTGGGGACAATTTAAAGGTTATTTTCAAAAATGGTTCTACCCATCAGGATACAAAGAGGATATGTTGGCTCAATTGTTGAAACTCAAACAACTCATTACATAAATTCTCTTACAATTCATAAAATTCATAAACAATCTCCCCATCAATCTTGAGGTACAAAACTCTAAGGATACCATTTTGATCAAATTTATTTAGGTTTTTTTTCTCATATTAGAAAAGAGTTGGAACTCTTCTCCAATCCTTAATATGAGTTTCATCTGTTATTTGTTTTAAATGTGTTAAGTAGACATGCAGAAAAATTATTTACCTCTATCGTTCATTATATTTGTGAGAATTTATGCTTGCTACAAAGTCCTCTTAGTGACTGCTACAAAATTTCTATTACTTCTGGTTATATTTCTGAATGCATGCTTAGATAGAGGCCTCATTTCTCATTGATTGCATCCTTGAAAGTGAAATGTTTTCACACAATACTTCGCCACACACTCCACAATGAAAAATCGATATATAAGGGTGCCTAATGACCTAATAAAAACTGCCAAATGTCATCACTATTTAAGGGTTCTTTTACTGTCTAATAAACTGCAGAGTAGAGCTTCATTAAGTAGTAATGGTTTAAGTCTCATTTCTTTGCAATGTTTTGAGTGATTCTTGTTCTAAATTGTCTCAAGTAACAAATTGATGCTAAACATGTGCCAACATTCTCATTAAAGTATGGGGCATTATCTCTCATTGATCATTTTTCACAAGGTAATATCACTATTTAAAGGCTACATACCTAAACTTAATCCTACAACACTTCTTTACACAATTTAAGATTCAAAATTTATGACTCTCTCGCCTTTCTAATGTTAGGTTTAAATATAATATATACAATCATTGTATGTTGTCCTTGATCTTTGGTTTAATGATAAATGAATTTCATGGTCTTGGGCATATAATCTGACTAATTAACACATAGAATTGAAGACATTGTTTTAGCAATTTTCTCTATGAAATACTGTCATAAAACTCATAAAAAGGGTCAATGTGGGAATGGTATAATTTTGAAATATTCTCGTTAAAAATTTGTTGCTTGAATGGTATGATATTTCACTATTGGAACATGTTTATTTTCTATCACATTACACATTCTAGACACTTCTTTTACATATCTAATATCTAGTTACATTTGTCAAATATTGGCAACAATGAATGATCTTTGGCACAAGTTTCTTTACACTACATGGAAACTAGATGCTACAACTATGCCCATAGGCCTGTGCACATAGTTATCATGTAGAAACTCTACCCACAAGCATGTGGGAAGAGTAGATGTTATAGCTCTGCCTACATGCCCGTGGGCAGAGTTTCCATGTGGCAACTACATGGAAAATCTTCCCACATGCTTCACAGGGTAATTTAAACTATTGAAATCATGAACAATGGCAGTTTTAGGTGTGCAACCTTTAAACTTGTGAAGAAGCTTGTTAGAATGTATAATTTAAAAAGAACATTGTGTTCTTAGTCATGTGAGGAAGACCACTTTTTGAAAAAAATCACAAATAAAAGGATAAGGAACAAAAACTACTTTTATGGTCTAAGCATTGACCAATAAATTTTCTTTATGAATGAGGAACCAAACCTTATCCCTAACTGAGAAGTCGGGTGGGATGCAGTCCTTATCATGGCATTGTTTATGTTTTTTTATTATCTCCATAAGAATGTCTTCTACTTGTCGTTGCACATTATAAATAAGCTAAATGATTATTGATGATTTTGTCAGGAAATGAGACACATTTCCACACTAAACCTAGCAGAAGAGAAGAAGAATTTAATCAAGAATGTAAATGACAAAGAAATCACACAGTACATAGAGATTTTATCTTGGAAATCCAAACCGGGAAAACCAACATTCCTTGAACGTTTTTCTCTCTTTTTGTCTTATTCATTATGAATAAAAGTTTACATGTCTAACCTTGGTCGACACCCAAGACACAATCAACATCATACCCTCTTTCTTATGTAAGAACAACCCTGTAGCCAATCCGAATTATATCTGCATGACCAACAACCTACATCTAAAGATTTCTCTAAAGATTGGCTATCTTACGATTCATTAATTAGCCTTTATGGCCTTACAACAAGCCTCTTTATAGGATTTACAACAGGAAAAACCCTAAAGACATGGCACCCAAAAATAGTTACAGATCCATGCAGATCATTGGCTACAAATCCCACGAATCTTGGGATTCTGTTACAGTCAACTCCAATTCGGATTACCAGTTGACCTTCATTCAGTCTTCAGTCGGTTGCCACACGCCCACCTATCGACCTCTTTTCGGTTGACCTCTTCGAATTGCTGTCGATGCCTTTAATATGTCGAACTGCCTCAACCTTTGACTTCGACTTTACTCGGTCGATTGACCTCGACCTTCGACTTGTTATCGATCTACCTCGACCCTCGACCTGATGTCAATCCACCTAGACTTCAACCGTCATTCGATCCACATCGACTAGAATTTCACTGCAAAGAATATAACAACCCAACATTCTCCCACTTGTTATTTTCTTTGTTGAAACCATGAGATTCCTGAACTTTCATTCAGAGACCCAGGGAAACAATGCCCATTGCCTCTATGCATGATCTAGGTGGATATTGATGACCACCCACCTATTCCACTTGGACCCTCATCATTGTTTCTTTTAGTTTTTTGGTTTCCTTAATTGTAGCACAATTTACTATTTTTGGTAGTTTTTCGGGTCCTGAACTTCCGAAGCCGTTTTGAGGCCCTAAACAACGTTTTTTGTTCATCAAAATCTAATGAATACTAGTTCATTACAAATCATGATAATCTCTATCATTAGTTGTAGCCCTTAGATAGATATTTCTAACGATGTATCATATGCATCAAACAAAGATAGTATGCCAAAGTTATGACCCCAAGAAATTGATGTACCAATTTACCCCGACGGGGCTCATATTCTGGCGTTTCATCTCCTAGGGTTATGTTTTTGGATGTTTAGGGTTTCCATTGTTTCCAAATAATATATAGGCCTTCGTGCCTCATTTTAACACAAAGATCATAATTCTGTAGCCACCACATCTTTTCTCAGAGATAAGCTACCAACACCCTAGCTAGTTTATTTCTATTTTGTCTATAAACAAATTTTAGTTCTTTGATATTAATGAAATGAAGTGTTATTTACGCTACATATTTGTATTCATGGTCATTTGTGTATTCTGTTGTGTTCTTTCATAAATTCTGATCAATGGTATCAGAGTGATCTGCTCTTTCTCGATCCTTATTTGCATGTCCCCAACGAGATCGGGGTATAAGGAGTTAGGGATCGATTTGGTTGAACCTTTGCAATATCAGCCTCGCAAACCTCGACGAAAACCCATGGGGGACAAAAATAAATATGAGGGAGCAGGATATCCTATCAAAATATTGCTCGAGAAGGCCCTTGAAAAAAAAAGGAACGCAATGATGGATAACTTCACCTAGATCCTTCAACGATTTCCCATTGCCTGCGCATCTGCATCCAACAACCGCTTTGGAAGCGCAACCACTTTTAAGGTACAAGTAAACTTTGACATTCCAATATTTGATGGACAAATAGATGTAGACACCATAGATAGATGGTTGAATCTATTAGAAAGATATTTTTCGGTTCATGACTTTTCCGACCGGGAGAAGATTATTTTTTCACTGCTCAAAGCTGCCCCCCATGTCAAGGAATGGTGGGAAACCTACTGTGAGAAAAAGGACAAGGAGGAACCCTCTCTTTTCTTGGCCGTACCCACTTGGAATTATTTTCGAGATGCCATCAGGGAACATTATTATTCCATGGGTAGATATGAGGACAAGTACATACAATGGACTACGTTGTGGCAACAAAGGGATCACGATGTGCATGGGATGACGAAACTTTTCCATACCCTGTGTACAAAGTTGGGTTTCAAAGATTCGAAGAAACATTTGGTGTTGAAGTACCGCAATTGTCTACACAGATACATTCATGAGGAAATGGAGTTCCTCGACATCTCCTCGCTTGGTACAACATACCGGTATGCTGCCAAGATTGAGTAGAAATTCAAATAGAAGAAGCGAGACTTTGGATATGTGAATCAAAAGAAAGTGAAAGGTGCCCCCAAACCACAGAACAAAGGACAAAGCCAAGGCATGGAGTCTCAAGACAACCTGCCAAAGCCGCAAGNGAGAAAGTGGTGTGAGTTTGATAAGAGCTCCACTCACAACACAAGTGAGTGTCGGGCCAAACAGTCACTGGTGGCCGAGATGAGGGCTTCTGAATTAGATGCATGCTCTGACATTGAATTAGAACTTGAGAAGGGGAAGATCCAGAGGAGGAGAAGCATCTCTTCTAGTCCTAGATGTGGGTAAAGGGTTCCCTGCTACAGTTCATTGTCGACAGTGGAAGCCAAACAAACCTCATTTTAGTAGAGGTCGTGAAGCGGTTGGGCTTTCCGACCACAACACACCCACAACCATACAACATCGGGTGGCTTCACCAAGGACGGGAACTCTGCGTCATCCAACGGTGTTTCCTTCCCTACAACATCAAGCCCTTCACCAATGAGGTATTATGTGTCATTTCTCCTCTTGATGTTTGTGATGTATTATTAGGCCAACCATACTTGTGGAAGCGACATGCTGTGTATGAGTCCCAACCTCACAATGTTATTGTTACCTTGGGAAATAAGTTGTACAAGATACCAGAGGTACCACCGCCTGCCGCTATCTCTTTGGTTACTACAAAAAAATGCAGTGAGCTCATTTACAAAACTAGGAAATTTGTTTTCCTGATGATCCACCTTCAGGGCAAGAAGAAGACTGTGGCCATGACCTCTAGATAGGGATACTCATCGTGGAGGAGTACCAAGACATATTCACCTCACCCGCAGGGGTGCCTCTGCATTGTCAGGTCAAGCACCCCATTGATATGACCCCAGGTGCGCCACTGTGAAATGGACCGATCTATCAACACTCTGTTATGGAGAACGATGAAATCAAGAGGCAGATTTAGGAGCTGTTGTATAAAGGTCACATCCGACCAAGTTCATCACCCTATGGGAGCCTGATCGTGTTGGTGTAGAATAAGGATGGGACTTGGAGACTCTGTATTGACTATTGGGCACTGAACAAGATCACTGTCTAGAATAGGTACCCGATCCAACGGATTGATGACCTTATGGACCAACTCAAAGGGGTGAAATATTTCAGCAAGATCGAATTGGAGTCTAGGTATCACCAGATACCAATCGAACCGTACGATGTGTGGAAGACTGCCTTCAAATCCAAGGAGGGCCTTTTTGAATGGCTGGTCATGACTTTCGGGTTGATGAATGCTCCCGCAACCTTCATGAGGCTGAAGGCCAACATCTTGCAGCCATTAACCAACTCATTTGTAGTAGTGTACTTGGATGAAATCCTGATCTTCAGCCAGACTTGGGAAGAGCATCTCCACCACATCCGACAGGTCCTCCAAACACTGTGGAAACACAAGTTGTGTGCCAATTTGGAGAAGTGCACTTTTGGCATGACCCAGGTTTAGTATCTGGGATACATTATTGATGAGCGTGGGGTGTAAGTGGATCTAACAAAGATCCAAGTCATCTGGGATTGGCGAGCCCCGACCACTCTAATAGAGCTTCAAAACTTTCTGGGTCTTGCTAATTTCTACCACAGGTTTGTGTTGGGATTCTCTCATATCACTTGGACCTTGAGTCAAGTCACCAAGGGAGGAGCGAAAGAAAAATTCTTTTGTTCAAAATCTCAACATAAGGCATTCGTAGAATTGAAACATCGCCTCTGCTGTTCCCCAATGCTCACATTACCAGACTTGCAACAACCATTTTAGATCGAGACAAATTCCTTTGATTATGCTATTGGGGAAGTTCTTACTCAACAGGGGCATCCAATGGCATATCACAATGTGACACTGTCCTACATAGTCTGAAAGTATCCCACTTATGACAAAGAAATATATTCCATTGTGTAGGCTTGCCGACAATGGAAGCATTTCATTTTGGGGAAGGAAACGATTATCCACACAGACCATTGACCTCTATAGTTCATACATACATAAGGGAAGTTGCAGAATGATTGCCATCAGAAGTGGTCCACATATTTGCAACAATTTCATTTGAACATCAAGCACAAGAGGGGTAGCACCAATAATGTTGCAGACTGCCCCAACCGACAACTGATCGTGGTGATAACCACCGTGATCAACTCTTGTGGGAACAAGACTTCTGATTGGACACTTCTCTACAAGAGCGATCTAGATTTAGGCCACACATACAAGACGCTCTTGGAGGGTAATTGAGTTCCAAATTTTCACCTCCTGGATGCACTACTATGTCACCTGGGACACCTTTGTGTTCCTTCAAGCGACCGTTCCAAGATGATTTGGGAAGCGCACTATAGTTAGGTCGCTGAGCATTTTGGGGTTGAGAAAATAGTGGCAGTACTGCATAAGTATTTCTGTTGGCCAAACCTTCGACAAGATGTCGAGAAGTACAACAAATCCTGCACTGCCTGCGCCATTTCCAAACCGACCATCAAGAAGCAAGGCCTCTATACTCCGCTGCCTACCCCTAGTCTACCTTGGGAATCCATATCCATGGATTACATGTCGGGCCTTCCTTCTACTAAGCATGGAAACAACTATGTTTTCATGGTCGTCGACAAATTCTCGAAGATGGCCATTATGGCAGCCTGCAAAAAGAATATCACAGCAGAAGCCACCGCTAAACTCTTCTTTGAACAGGTGTGGGTACACTTTGGGATCCCATAGTCTATCATCTCAAATCAGGACAACAAGTTCCTCAGTACATTTTGGTCCAGCCTCTGGTCAATGTTGGACACCAAGCTCACCAAGTCCACAACTCTCCATCCCCAAACTGATGGCCAGACAGAGGTCGTCAACAGGATGATTGTACACATTTTGCGCATGTACAACTCAAAGCATCCATGCACATGGGATGAGAGCCTCCCCTATGAACAACATAGCTTTAACTGGGCCCTCCAAAGCTCAACCAAACACAACCCATTTTAGGTGGGCTTTGGATTCCAACTACTATGTCCCATTGACATAGCCATACCATTTGCAACTACTCAGGATGATTCGACTCATGTCTAGTTTGAAGCTGCCAAGGCGGACAACTTCATTGAGTGCATTCAACACAATCACAATTAGTTTTATGACATAGAGGATAGAGTCAATGCTAAGTACAAGTAGCATCATGATCAACATCGGGTGAAACACAACTTCTAGGTGGGCGACAAAGTGTGGCTACATTTGCAGAAGAAGCACCTCGCTGGACCCCACCGCAAGCTTCACCCACTCTGATATGGGCCATACACCATCACCAAGGAAGTAGGGGACAATTCCTTTGAGCTCAGTATCCCACCATTCCTTGGTCTGCACCCAGTGTTCAATGTGGACCACCTTCGACCTTACTTTCCACCTCTACTGGACACATCCGACATGGAAAAACAACTCACACCAACAGAGTTAAACCCAGACTGCATGGAACAAGCCACAACTGATCGGATTATGGACACACAGATCAAGAACACCTACCAACAGAGGATCTATCTATATCAAGCTGTCAAAGTAGGCCAACTCCTTCACTAGGGCAAGTGGTTCACCAAGGACCAAGTTCAACAAAAGTTTCCTCATCTCATGGAGGAACTCAACGCAATGGGGAAAATTACTTCCTAAGGGGGGAGGAATGATCCAAGTGGATATTAATGGCCACCCACCTATTCCACTTGGACCCCCACCATTGTTTCTTTCAATTTTTTGGTTTTTTTAATTGTAGCACAATTTACTATTTTTGGCAGTTTTTCGGGCCCTGAACTTCTGGAGCCATTTTGAGGCCCTAAACGACATTTTTTGGGAATCAAACTCTAGTAGATATTGGTTTGTTTTAGAACTTGATATTCACTCTCAACATTTGTAGTCCTCAGATAGATCTTTCTAACGATGTATCATATGTGTGAAACAAAGATAATATGCCAAAGTTATGATCCCGAGAAATTGATGTACCAATTTACCCTGACGAGGCCCATATTCTGGCGTTTCATCTCCTAGGGTTAGGTTTTTGGATGTTTATGGTTTCCATTGTTTCTGAATAATATATAGGCCTTCGAGCCTCATTTTAACACATATTTCATAGGCCTGTAGTCGCCACATCTCTTCTCAAAGATAAGCTACCAATGCCCTAGCTAGTTTATTTCTATTTTGTCTGTAAACAAATTTCAGTTCTTTGATATTAATGAAATGAAGTGTTATTTCCACCGCAACTTTGTATTCATGGTTATTTGTGTATGCTGTTGTGTTCCTGCATAAATTTGGATCAATGCACCAAGATAACTTCACAACACTCACAGACTTGGTCAACGAGTCTGTTATGTTTTCCAACATGTCTACTTTCTCCAGTAGCACCTTGTTACTTTCCACCATGTCTCTCACAAAATGGTATTGTACTGTTGGACAACTGAGAGGGGG
>JASDQU010107642.1:35216-46832 GCA_032191745.1 Picea mariana | reverse complement strand
GTTACATTGATTTGAGGTAAAAGCTACAACTCCCTATGTTCAAGCACCCACTTGAAACTCTGAGGACAACAGTCCTCCCTAGCACCTCTCTACCACCTTGAAATACAAATATTTTATTTCTTGAATTTATCATAGTGATAGAGAATTTATCTATGGCTTACCAGTCTCATCATTGTTCCGATACACTGTTCTTCTCTGCTTGCATCAGTGTCCCTCTCCTCGTGTCTGCTGCGCTTTCTGTTATTCTCTCAGATATGAATTTCTATTCCTTTCTTAATCTGTACTTTATTCTCTATGTCTTCTTTCCATTCTATGCACCACACCTCTTTTGTGTGCTTCAGCTCCTGCACACTGCATGCTTCTACCCGCATGAACCACACTCAACAACAACACCCATCTTTTCTCTGTTCTATGTTTTTATACTCTCTGTGCACCTTCTGCATACTTCATTCCGCGCCTCTTCACTGCATCACATTTCTCCCTACAGGTTGTTCACTTCATCCCATACTCATGACTGCATAGCTAACTCGCACTTCACTTTCAGTTCTTTGTTCTGCATGTTTTTTTCATGTCGAGTCCTCTGCCTGTTCACCATCACAACTCTTCGTCTTCCCTGACGGTTAGATCAATGTGTTCATCATCAGTGGGTGTTATGCTAAGATTCCTTATATTCTATGGTAGTCGAGACTCTTCATATTCTCTATCAATTACAACCAGTCAACTATGGCTTCTTTTCCTTCTAAGCCCCTTCCTTCGCGTGACCACCGACGATGACCAAGCTCTTATTCAAAAGGCACTTCATGATTTATGTCTAGTGAGTGCTGGTTCCTTTTCATGATATGACCTTGGGATATGAAATTCATGTGACCACGCGATTGCGGGAACATCCATAGGTGGTTTGAGGGAAACCCACTTTTCACCCCGCAATTCATTACAAGCCTTCGCACGTCCTTTCTCCAAAACTGTGGTTTCAATTGCGACCCACTCATGAAAAATTAAGGCCCGAGCATGTTTTGGCTCCACAATGAAGAATGATTGTCGATATCATGATCTTGAAGGTGCTCCCGAAAGGATGGTTCAGTTCTATCCTCTCAAGTCTGTGGACCAGATCTCACCTTCCTACATCAACGGTTGAGGTTTCCTTCGTGATCCGGGCTCCAGAAGATTCAAATCTCAAACCCTGTTGCTAATGACTGGATATATTTCGGAATGGAAGATATGCTGACATATGTCCTCTTCAATCGATGACTCTACCTTCTTTCCTTTGTCCACACGTGATCCTTATTCTCAACGATCAAATGACACATGGCCCTCCAAACCAACGGACGAGATCTATTTCGCCTTTCAGGCTTCGGGAGTTTCGATTCTCAAACTTCGTTTGCTCCTGGATCATTTCACCTAGAGTCCATGATCCAACGACGCATGTCCCTCTCGAATCAATGGTCGAGATATCCTTCGGGTATCCAGACTTCATATATTTCAATTCTCAACCTCTGCTTACTCAGAACGCTTTTAGCTGGAGTCCACATATTCCTTTGATGTGTCCTCCTCGAATCAACGGTCCTCATTCACTTCGAGAATTCAACACTCCGGAAATATCAAACCTTTCTCCTTCACTTTTTCACGGAGATGACAATATACTGACGCATGTCCTCTTCAATCCAATGACTATCCTCTTCTCTGGGACTTCGGCCTTTGGCAATCTCAAATATTTATCCTTTGCGTTTTTCTAGAGAAGTTTCGCTCGGAGTTCACAATCCGTTGACACGTATCCTGCTACACGATCAACGATCAAGAATACGCACGAAGTGATATTCATATCGGACGACTCATATCCACTTTGGGTCTTCGACATTCAGGATTTTAGGTCTTTAGGCGAGTACTGGTGGTAAAAATACCGAAGAAAAACTCCCAGAGTGACGTAAATCTTGCATCACTCAATGACGTGTCACAAGCTAAACAGCTGCTACGTGCCACTCAGATTTATGATTTCCACGTACTTGAAATGTCAAGTCAACTTGACACTTATTATTGTATGATTGTGCCATGTGTCCTTGCTGACGTGGTCTGCCACGTGTCCTTGCTGAAGTGGTTTGTTGATGTGGTCTTCCACATGTCCTTAAGGACGAGATTTGTTGACGTAGATCTCCCTGATCTAACGGTCATTGTTTGATCTCCAGATCTGACAGACCTTATTCATTTCGGATTTTCGAGCTTCAGGTTTTTCAAATCTCAAACTTTCAGGAGTGTAACCTCCTCGCATCTCTATATACAAAGTGAATGTTGTTTGTTCAATCAGGATCTTGGATCGACGACTCAATCTTTCTGTGATGCAAATTTGCTATATTATCCTGTCCTTCCACTCGAAATTGATCCGACGACTGACGAAACTTTGCGTTCTAGATATTTCAAATCTCAAACTTTCCTGAGTGTAAACTCCTCACATCTTTAGACCCGAACTAAACATTGTTTGACAATCATCTTCTCAGATCGACAACTCGATATTTTTGCACGCTCCTCCTGTTTGGACTCTGATCCGACAGCTACTGTCGCTCCTCTTGAGATTACAATTTCTTCCAACTTGGAAGAATGTATAAGTTTCAAAGGCCTCGACCTTTGATCCTTCTGTGAGACCTAATGACTTGGACCTCGTTTGCGCTTCTGGAAACTACTATCTCTTCTGAGCTTTGATTTTCATACTGTTCGCTTCTTCTTCTAAACTTATGCTTTCCCTCTTTTCCATCATTGTTATTTTCCTCATTGCTTCTTTTCTTTCCTGTAAACATATCATCGTCATTGTTGTTCTTGCCATCAAGGACAAGCACACTTTGCCTACAAACATGCCAACAATCTCCCCCTTTGGCATTGATGGCAACCCTAAAAGACTACATTGTTCTACTTAGATCTTCAACTGTAGCATCCAGAGCACACCTTTTATCCCCCTTGACATCAATGTCAAAGAAAAAATGCTCCCCTTGAGCTGTTGTAGTACTTTTTTGAGGTATCAGATATTCAACCAACATAAACTCCCCCCGATGGGATGGATTCTCCTATTCAAGTCCTATAGAGTATTTGTATCTAACTCAGAGTCTTCTCCTTCTGATTCTTGGACTTGTTCATCTTCAGCTTCAGTTGTGTCCTCTATAACAGACTCAATATTGCTCACCTCTCTTACTGTGACTCCTTCATCAACCTTTTCTTTTCATAACTGAATGACTCCCCCTGTCACTCTTCTCTGATATTTTATTACAACAACTTCAATTTTCTTCCATGATGACTACAATCCAATACTCTTATGACCATATTCATCACAAACACTCTCATACTTGCTTTCCCTTTTTACAAATGAAGGACATATGTTAGACTTCTTAGGAGTACTGATTTCTTCCTTGTTGTATCTAAGACCGGATTTGTCATTTGGTGATCTCTGACTATCCAAGATATCATCCAGGGTCATGGAGCTATTCAAGAACTTGATTTGGGTGTTTGACTTCTCAACCTTCACAACTTCTGCTTCCGAATCATGACATGATTCTTCTTCTACTTCTTATTTTCTTGCATGGGTGGATTCAATATCAACATCATTATCTGTCCTTATGCCTTTAGCCACCACTTGTCCTGAGTTTACATTTTTTACCTTACAATATTTGGATGTGAGCACCTCTTCAAGCCTCTGTCAAACATTTGACTTATACTGAGAAAATCATGTTTCAGACATTCTACAAGCAGAACATCCTCGGAATCTCCTTTGCCATTACTTGAACTCAACATCCCTTTACCCTTGATTTTACCTGGTTCATGATTTTCAAAGATCACATTTCTTGTTTTGCTTTTACTTATAAGCAGAAGCTTATCCTTTTCTCCAGTCATGTGCTTGGAACATCCAGTGTCTATATTCCATGAGTCATTTTGTTTTTGAGTTGAAAGTACTAGACCACAATTTTCACTATCTTTCTTTTTCCATTTGTTGGCCTTTCTAGCTAAGAGCTTTATCCTTGGATCCGCTTCGTAATTATTCAGATGGAAGTTTTCAACTTTGTGGCCAAAGTTATGACAGTTATAGGTTTCAAGCTCATTGTTCAATAGGTCAAAGTGATTGTTGCGGCGTTGTCTAATCATTGACTATTTATTATTTCTTGACCTCCTTAGTTGCATGTCTCTAAAATTAATTTGACAATTTGCAATCTGTGGTTGTTTGTTACTTGGTTGTCTCATTCCTTGTTGTGGCAGATATTTATTCCTGGGGTGTCTTGATTGTTCATGTATAAATCTTAAGGAACAATTTACATCTTTGTGGCCAAAGTTAGAACAGTAGAAACAATATCCATAGAAAAAATCTTTGTACCTGGAAAATGGTTGTCTTCTTTGAGAAGGTCGATTTCTTCCATGCTAATGATTTCCTTGAGCAGAGGGTGTATTATTCCTTTTTTCTAAAGATTCAGTTCTGTCACCTTTTACTTTACTCCTTGGTGGCTGATTATCTTCCTTTGTTTCTGTAGGTTTGATGTTGTCATTGGTTGTAGATTTGACAAACTTGATGGGTTCTTTGTTGCTTGGTTGACTACTACTTGATCCCTCTTCATAACCCAAACCGGTTTTCAACTTTGGACTCCTTTGTTGATTCAGAATGGTGGCTAATCCTTCTGAGGCTTTGATGCTTGACACATTCTGGTGATACAAGGCTTGAAACTTCTCCAACTCTTTTCTAGTTTTCACTACTTATTCCAGAGCTTCACATCTTGTCTTCTTCTTTGATAATTTTTGTTTCAGAATGTCCTCTATTTTCTTTGCGTCTTCTAATTCAACTTTTAGCAGGGAAAATCCTTCGTCAGGTTTTTTATTGCCTTTCTCGAACTGTATTGACAATTGTTTTTTCTTTCTCTTCTTAAGTCTGAGTCTGTCAATCTCTTCCAAAGCGTTGATCAACTCTCCTTCCAAGTCAACCACAACTTCTTCATCATCAACATCATTTCATGTGCTTTTATTATCATAATCCTCTTTGGACATAAGCACAAAGTCATTTACCTTATCTTCAAAGGAAGAGTCACTATCTATGTCTTCTGAAGAGTCATCATTGTTTACACATAAACTTTTATTTTTATCAAATATTTTGGATCTGTACTTATCTTCACCTTCAGAGTTCTAGTCCTTCTTCTTGTGTGGACACTTAGATGCAAAGTGACCTATATTTCCACAGTTAAAAAATTTGAAGGGAAACTTGCCTTGGTACTTTTCTGATTATTTCTTTAGTCTTATCACAAATTTTTCTTCAATTTCATCAAGCTCAATTTCCTCATTCTTATCTGCTTTAAAAGAGGCTTATCTAGTGGTGGATTTATCTTTACCTATCCTCATTTCATATGTAGTCAACGTTCCTAGAAGTTGATCAAAGGCCAAAAATTTTAGATCATTAAGTTCTTCTATAGCAGAGACCTTTGGGTTGAACCTATCTGACAGAGATCTCAAAATTTTCTGAACTAAAGAGTCTTCCTCAATTTTTTCACCAAGAGATTTCATTGCAATTACTAGTTCTTCAACTCTCAGAAAGTACTTCCCAATAGTTTCATATTATTTCATCTGTATCTTTTCAAACTATACTTTGTAGGTTTGAAGCTTGGCATCCTTTACCTTCTCATTACCTTCATAACTGCTAATGATTTTGTCCCACATGTCTTTGGAAGTTTCTAAGTGCATAAATTTTACAAATTATGCTTCTATAAGCCTACTCAAAATGGCATTCATAGCCTTAGCATTGAAGCTGAATTCTAGCTTGTCATCCTTATTAGCTACTATAACTGGCTTTACATAACTAATCTCTACCACATCCCAGACATCTACACCTAAATCCATTATGTAGGTTCTCATCCTAACTTTCTAGAAGCCAAAGTTTGTTCCATTGAACAGGGGGGGGTTATTAGTTGAAGTTCCTCCATGGCTAGTCATATTTAAGCTCTAGGATCTACCCTTAAATAAAGGGAACATGGCTCTGATACCAATTGTTGGACAACTGAGAGGGGGGGGGTGAATCAGTTGTTATTGTGCTTAAACAATTGTGATAATTTTAAACTCTTTACAGAACACTCAATGACGATCACAATAATGAAGGGAAGTAAGCAATAGAATATTCAACATCAATCACACATGGAATATACAAAGATAGATATTTCCCGAGGAAACCCATAAAGGGAAAAACCTCTTCTTCTTGATATGATAAGTAATCTTTATTTTGTGTACATTATCATTCTTAGGAGCACCAACTCCCTTTGAGGCTACCACCTTTGTTTTACAAGCTGCAACTTGTTGAGAGCACCAACTCTCTAGTTTCTCTAGCACCCACTAGAAGGAAGCACCAACTCCCTGAGTGTTCCAACACCAACTTCTAGTCACACAAGCACCGACCTGTATAACTTAGAACACTAGTTCTCCCTTGCACCACCCTACCACCCTGGTTTTTTTTTGGCTCCAACCAGATGGAAGCTACAACTTCCTATGTTAAAGAACCCACTTGAAACTCTAAGGACACTAGTCCTCCCTAACACCTCCCTACCACCCTGAAATATAAATCTTTGCTTTATTGAATTTATCACAACGATACAACATTTATCTATGGCTTACTAGTCTCATCATTGTTCTGTTACACTGCTCTGAGGTAAAAGCTACAAATCCCTATGTTCAAGCACCCACTTGAAACTCTGAGGACACCAGTCCCCCCTAGCACCTCCCTACCACCCTGAAATATAAATATTTGCTTTCTTGAATTTATCATAGTGATAGAGAATTTATCTATGGCTTACCAGTCTCATCACTATTCTACTACACTTCTCTGCTCTGCCTGCATTAGTGTCTCTCTCCTCGTGTCTGCTGCACTTTATGTTCTTCTCTCAGATATGCATTTATGTTCCTTGCTTCTTCTACACTTTATGCTATGTGTATTCTTTCCATTCTATGCACCACGCCTCTTCTGTGCACTTCAGCTCCTACACACTGCATGCTTATACCCACATGAACCACACTCAACAAAAACACCCATCTCTTCTTTGTTCTACATTTTTATACTCTTTGTGCACCTTCTTCATACTTCATGCCCTGCCTCTTCACTACGTCACATTTCTCCCTACAGGTCATTCACTTCATCTCATAATCACGAATGCATAGCTAACTCATAGTTCATTTTCACTTCTCTTTTCTTCATGTTTTTGTCACGTCGAGTCCTCTACCTGATCATCATCACAACTCTTCGCCTTCCCTAGCAGTTAGCTCAATGCATTCATCATTAGTGGGAATTATGATGATATTCCTTAGCTTCTATGGCATTCGAGACTCTTCATATTCTCTGTCAGTTATAGCCAGTCAACTATGGCTTGTTTTCCTTCTAAGCCCCTTCCTTCACATGACCACCGGCATTGACCAAGCGCTTATTCAAAAGGTGCTTCCCGATTTCTGTCTAGTGAGTGCTGGCTCCTTTTCATAATATGAACTTGGGATATGAAATTCATGTGACCATGTGATTGCAGGTGAATCCATAGGTCGTTTGAGGGAAACCCTCTTTTCGCCCCGCAATTCATTACAAGCCTTCGCACGTCCTTTCTCCAAAACTGTGGTTTCAATTGCGACCCGATCAAGAAAAATTAAGGCCCGAGCATGTTCTGGCTCTGCAATGAAGAATGATTGTCGATCTCATGATCTCGAAGGTGCTCCTGAAAGGATGGTTCAAATCTATCCTCTCAAGTCTGTGGACCAGATCTCACCTTCCTACATCAATAGTTGAGGTTTCCTTCGTGATCCGGGCTCCGAAAGATTCAAATCTCAAACCCTGCTACTACTGACTGGATATCTTCTAGAATGGAAGATATGCTGACATATGTCCTCTTCAATCGATGGCTCTGCCTTCTTTCCTTTGTCCATGAACAATCCTTATTCTCAATGATCAGATGACACGTGGCCCTCCAAACCAATGGACGAGATCGATTTCTCCTTTTAGGCTTCGAGAGTTTTGATTCTCAAACTCCTCTTGCTCCCGAAGAATTTCACCTAGATTCCATGATCCAATGACGAGTTTCCCTCTCAGATCAACGGTCGAGATCTCCTTTGGGTCTCTGGACTTCAGAGATTTCAATTCTCAACCTCCACTTGCTCAGAACGCTTTTATCTAGAGTCCACATATTCCTTCCATGTGTCCTCCTTGAATCAATGGTCCTCGTTAACTTCGGGACTTCGGCAATATCAAACCTTTATCCTTCATGTTTTCCCAGAGATTACAATCTAATGATGTGTTTCCTCTTCAATCCAACGACTATCCTCCACTCTGGTACTTCGGCCTTCGACAATCTCAAATATTTCTCCTTCGTGTTTTCCTAGAGAAGTTTCACTCGGAGTTCACGATCCGTTGACGCGTATCCTACTACACGATCAAGTATCCTAAGACACGTATCCTCATTGCTTCTTTTCTTGCCTGTAAACATATCATCACCGTTATTGTTCTTGCCATGAATGAAAAGAACACTCTGCCTACAAACATTCCAATAGAGTGATGATGCAATCACGAATAGGAGGGACCTTGTAGGCTCTGCTGGTCAATTTGACTCTCGAAACTCCATGTCTACTACATGTGGGTCAAGATGTGATCTTCTTAGTTACCCCTAGCTTGGAGGGTAAAATATAGCTCCTACATGGGGACATGTGCTCATTGTAGAGTGCATGAGAACCTCAACATCTCCTGGTATGACCTATTCCTACACAACTCAAGAAAACTATTGTGATCTTGAAGGGTGGTGTAACTCACTCCTTGTTCATATGAAAATGAAAGTTGTTAACGTCTAAAGAAAAACTTGAAAGAAAAATTTTGACATTTTGTTCTAACATATAAATATGAGTATGCAAAGCATAAAAATGTAACATAACAATGTGCAATGATGCAAAAAAAGAATAGGTAAATCATATGCATGTGTGCAAATCCAACCAATATGCAACTATACTAGCATGATATGTGAGATGAAACATATATACAATTCAATGTAGGATGCAAATGCCTACCCTACCTATTCTATACCATGCTAGGTAGTCATGTTCCATCAAGAAAATATAGTTTGAGAAAGATTGCATTAATATGAAACTTCAACCTTTCTCCTTCAATCATGGCTAAGTCAAATTAATTGAGACATACTTTGCTACGATCTTATAGGGTCCATTTCATAGGCTATCCATTGTTTTATGCATTCTTGGTTTCTCTCTTGTTTTGTCCCATAGTAGCACTTGGTCTCCTTCTTTGAAATATTTTCCCTTTTCTTTGTGATCAAACATCCCTTTCACATTATATTGGTAGTGTGTCATTTAATCCAAATAATTCCTTCTAGATTCATCAAGTTCTACTAATTGGTCAATTCTTCCTTGCAGAGCCTCCTTCTCAGTCATGTATTGTTGTGTGAAATAGATAGTAGGAATCTGGAGGTTGGTGGGAAGTTTAGCTTCCAATCCATATAGTAACTCAAATGGGGTTTTTCCTGTGGAAGTCGTTGTTGTAATATGGTTTCCCCATAGGGAATACTTAATGTTACTATTCAAGGCCTTCTTGTTATCTCCCACGATCTTATTAACAATATCCATGAGATTATTATTACTTGATTATGCCAATCCATTTCCCTGGGGATAGTATTTGGAAGAATAAGATAGAACAGTCATGTATTTAAAAAATAAAACTGCCAAAGCAAGGGAGCTAAAGGATTTAGCATTGTCGGTAGTTATCTTGGCAGGGGAACAAAACCTTGTTATGATACTATCCTCAAGAAAACTCATGGAAAATTCCTTGGTTTCCTTCTTTGTTGGGATGGCCTCTACCCACTGAGTGAAATAATTTGTTGCGATCAAAACCCAACGATATCCATTGCTGGAGTTGTCCTTGAATTCACCAATAAAGTATAAACCCCATTATTTAAAAGGAGATTAAAAAATGATTGGTTTTAAAGGAAACACATGGATTCATTGTTTTATTGTGAAAAATGACAAGGTTGGCATGACCTGACATAACGATGAGTATCAGTGAACAACATATGCCAATAATATCATGCCCTTTAAATCTTATGGGAGGTAGTATTAGAGACGAAATGACCACTACAATATTATGAATGGAGTTCCTTAATCATTTGGTCAGCTTAATATGTGTTCACACATGTAAGGATGATTCCATCAGGGTTCTTCCAACCCATACCATCTTGGGTTAAGAAATAATTCATAGCCTTTAGTTTCAAGGATCTCTTCTTATGATCAACTAAGTGGTCAGGGCATGCAAGGTCTTTAAGGTAATATATAATATATGCATACCTTTCATCATGTTCTAATTCTCTTATTATCACATTTACTTGTTCATTTTCCCCTAACTGTATGGCCTCTTCATTGATTTCAATCAACATTTGGGCCATACCTTGCCCCTTGACAATATTGATGTGTTTTATCTCTAGGTCATGTTATTGGATCTTGGAGACCCATTTTCCACTGATCCTTAGGAAATATTGTTGAGAAAGAACATCTTTGGTAGCAGGGTAGGGCACATAAGCCTTGAATTTGTTATATCCTATGTAACTTATAAAGTGTTTAAGGGATTTGACAAAGGAATAGACCTGCTTCTTAGTGATTGAGTAATTCAATTTTGCATCCCTAAGGGTTTTTCTCATGAAAGAGATAGTTTTCTCGTGGTAATCCTTTTTCTTTTGTAACAACACCCTGGCTATAGTGTCTTGACAAGCGAATGAGAAAATTATGAACTCATAGGGGAAGTCAAGGATGACCAAGACAGGGCCTTGGTGATGGAATCCTTTAATGTCTTCAAAGGATTTTAGGCTATCATTATCCCATCTGAAGGTGACATCTTTCTTAAGAAAATAATTTCATGGGTTTGATCATTTTGAAAAAAAATGGGAGGTCATATATTCTTGATTGATTCAACCCTTTCGGGATCGATGGAAATGCCTTCTTCTGAGACTATGTGTTCCAATAATTTCTATTTATATACACCGAAGATGGATTTCTTGGGATTAAGGGAAATACCATGCTTTCTACACCACTCAAATATTGTTATTAGGTGTGAAACGTGCACATTCCTTTCTTTGGACATGACTGTTAAATCATCTTGATATATTTCTATGATATTTTCAATGAGGTATCTGAAAGAAAAATACATTTCTCTTTGGAAAGTGGAGCCAACATTCATGAGGATGAAAGGAATCCTTAGTGTTATAACCCTAAAATGCACTATACAGGTTTACCTGGCATCAGGCCAACTCATGCCTCTTCCTAGCCAAAACCATGCTGAGCAAATCCTCAAAAAACCACTTAAAACAAGCAACCCGCACCCTAACTTCTCACTGAGCGCGGGCATCCGCTTGCTGTCCTTATACTGCATGCGGGTACCCGCAGGCTAACCCAAAACAGCCCGCGGGTACCTAACAAAGAAAAAAATTAGGAAAGTTTCCGTCGAGACACAAGGCTTTTTGTCAGTTAACTGGAACTCCGAGCCATGCATGGCCGAGAGTTCGCCAAGAACCCTAGCTCCTTCTAGCCTATAAAAGGAGGGTTAGGGGTACTATTCAAAGGAGAAAAAATTATTGCAAAGAAACTCTGCCA
>JASDQU010107642.1:15411-34846 GCA_032191745.1 Picea mariana | reverse complement strand
TATGTGGACCACTTTTGATGGCGATCATTTTGAAATTTTCCTTGTGTCTGCATGAACTATAGTGACTTATGATCAGCGTGGATGACTGTCTCCTTCCCAAGAATGTAATGTCTCCACTGGCGGCAGGCTTTCACAATGGAGTACATTTTTTTTTTGTAAGTAGGGTACTTACGTACAACATCTAATAGTGTCTCACTATGATAGGCCATGGGGTGGCCGTGCTGAGTGAGAACGATGCCCACCACATAGTTTGAAGCATCTGTCTTGATCTCAAAGGGCTGTTGCAGGTATGGTAGTGAAAGTATTTGGGCTGAGCACAAGCGCTACTTCAAATCATCGAATGCTTGTTGTTGGGACCGACCCCACGCAAATTTCGCCTTACCAAAACCCCTGGTTATTTGGTTGAGGGCCCATGCAATATGGGAGAATCCCAACACGAACCTGCAGTAGAAATTGGGAAGGCCCAAGAAGCTCCGAAGCTCAGTGAGTGTGGTTGGGGATGGCCAGTCACGGATGACTTGGATCTTGGTTGGATCTACATGTATTCCATGCTGATCAATTATGTAGCCCAGGTAATGGACCCTGTCCATGCCGAAGGAGCATTTTCCCAAGTTGGTATATAGCTTGTGCTGCCGCAGGGTATGCAGAACCTGCTGAATATGCTGCAAGTGTTCATCCCAAGTCTTGCTGTAAATGAGAATGTCAATCAGATACACCACTACAAAATTATTGGTGAATGGTCACATGATATCGTCCATCATCCTCATGAAAGTGGCTGGGGAATTTTTCAAACCAAAGGGCATGACAAACCATTCAAAAAGGCCTTCCTTTGACTTGAAGGAAGTTTTCCATACATCTATCTCTTCTATTGGGATCTAGTGGTAGCCATACTTCAGATCAATCTTACTGAAGTATTTGTCCCCCGTGAGTTGATCAAGGAGGTTGTCGATTCGGGGAATCGGGTATCAGTTTCTGACTGTGATTTTATTCAAAGCCCGGTAATCAATGCAGAGTCACCAGGTTCCATCTTTTTTCTGTACCAGGATGATTGGGCTCCCAAAAGGTGATGAGATGGGACATATGTACCCCTTGTGGAGCAGTTCTTGGATCTGTCACTTGATCTCCTCATCCTCCAACAAAGAGTGACAATAGATTGTCCCATCGGGAAGTGGTGCACCGGGGGTCAGATCAATGGGGTGCTTGACCTGACAATGTAGAGGTACCTTGGTAGGTGAGGAGAAGCTATCTGAGTATTCTTCCATAACCTTATCTACTTACTTCTGTTGTGTGGAGAGTTCGGCTATAGAGACCCTGGATGTGGCTGTGATCTTTCTCTTATTTTGAGAGTGAATCATGAAGAAGACAAACTTCCCCGTCTGAGAGATGACCTTCCTGGATTTCTTAGCAGAGATCAAGGAAATGGCACTAGGTGGGACTGCCTTGGGTATCCTATACAATTTCTTGTTCAAAGTAATAATAACACTACGAGGCCTAGACTCATATACAACATGAAATTTCCATAAATAAGGTTGGCCCAAAAGAACATCACAAACTTTGAGAGGAGCAACATCACACAATACCTCATCTTTGAAGGGCTTGATACCGTACAACAGTCAACATTGTTGGATGTCACGGAGATCGCTTCCTTGGCGGAGCCATCCAATGGTGTAGGGTTGTGGGTGTGGTGTTGTCGTTAGGGCCAACTACTTGAAGACCTTTGCTGAAATGAGGTTCTCCTGGCTACCACTATCCACAATGAAGTGCAATGGGGTTCCTTTTACCCACATACGTGAATGGAAGAGGCGTTCTCCTTCTTCTAGCTTGTCTGGTTCACCAGGCTGGAGCTTGGTGGTAGCAATGGTGGCATTGGGTTCTGGGTCAATGATATGTATTCCCCTTTCTGGTTCTGGCTCAGAGTCTGAACCCACATTTGATTCAGAGGCTTTCACTTCGGCCACCAGTGACTTCTTTGGGTGACAGTCAATAGTGTTATGCCGAGGGATCTTATGGAAGTTGCACCACTTCCCAGTATATTTCTTTGTCTTTTCGGTGTCGTTCTTTGCTTGCGGGTTGGACTGGTTGTCCTGATACTGTCCATATCTTCTCTGTCCTTTGTTCTGTGGGTTGGGGCCACCCTTTCCTAGCTTTTGTTGTGAGGGGTTCCCAGGCCCAAATTGCCACGTCTTTTCTTTGAGCTTCTGCTCGATTTTGACGACATATCGGTAGGCTATGCCCAAGGATGAGATGTTCAAAAATTCCATTTCGGTTTGGATGTATCTATGCAGAGTGCTGTGATACTTGAGCACCATATTTCACTCCAAATCTTTGATACCCAGCTTGGTGCGCAAGGTATGAAATATATTTGTGAAATCTGGCATTGCTTGGTCTCTTTCGTGCTGCAGTGTGGTCCATTTGGTATACAAGTCATCATAACTTTAGAAAGGGTAGTATTGTTCCTTAATAGCATCCCTGAAGGATTCTCAGGTGGCCATGACTGTAAATAATGAGGGTTCCTCTGTTTCCTTTTGCTCATAGAAAGTTTCCCACCAATCTTTGACATGCAAAACAACTTTGAGGAGCGCAAAAGTAATCTTCTCTCTATTCAAAAAGTTATGGACAGAAAAATACCCTTCTAGTAGATTCAAACACTTGTCTACAACATCTGCATCTATCTGACCTTCAAATACAGGAATATCGAAGTTTATTTGTACCTTGAAGGGGGTGGCACCTTCGCTTGAAGAAGATGTGTTGCTTGTTGGTAGCCGCCGAAGGATTTGCACGAAACTATCCATCATCTCGTTCCTTTGTTGCGTGAGGGATTCCTCAATCAACCGTTTGAAAAGATCTCCTATCCCATAATATTTATTTTCTCCTACCATGAGAGGTCGCTTGGGCATGTGAGATATTTTTTCCTCAAGAGAAACAAGCTCGAGACCCAGCTCTTTGTACTCTGACCTCATTGGGGACATGCATTAAGACGACAAGGAGCATACCACTCTGATACCACTGATCCATATTTTATGAGAAAAACGTAATGAATACAGATTATTAACAGGTTCTTAACACAAAATAATAGACGAACAGTAAAACTTGTTTTCTATTCAATAAGGAAATAAGATGAAACTGTAAAATGCAGCGGAAACAAGCTTGCTGGAATGGTGGCGGCTTATCTCTGAGAATAGATGTGACAACCGTGCCTGATCCAGATTTTATGAGCATAAAAAAATGAATACAGATTATTAACAGGTGCTTATCACAAAATAACAGAGATACAATAAAACTGGTTTTCTATTCAATAAGGAAATACGCTGAAACTGTAAAATGCAGCAGAAACAAGCTTGCTGGAATGGTGGTGGCTTATCTCTGAGAAGAGATGTGACGACTATGCTCATTCACGAGAAGATGATTACAATGAGGATCTGAAGGCATTTTTTCAATAAATAGGAATTCCAAAAACCCTATACATCCAAAAACCTAACCTTGGGAGACGAAGCACCAAAAGTCACGTGGGCCCCGTTTGGGCAAGTTAGTACATCAACTTCCTGAGGTCGTAACTTTTGCATATGATCTACGTTTTAGGCGTATGATAGCCCGTTGGAAAGGTATCATCAAGGAGATTCATTTTGGGGGCTCAATAATTCATTTTTATATCATTGAGAATCTCTATCACGAAAAACCTTCATTTAGGCCCTCAAAATGGCTTTGGAAGTTAAAAACTGCTAAAAATAGTAAATTGCCAAAATTGCCAAAATGGACAGAAAACTGTTTTGAGCCAGTTGGAAAAGGTGGGTGGCCACCGATATCCACTTGGATCAGCTTCTCTTTGTTTTTAGAATATTTTATTGGAGTAGTAGCAAACCTCCTTCGATTTGACGAAGCAACAACAAATTCAACATTGACTTTGTTGTTGCTCTGTTGGAGCGAGGGAGGTTTTCTCCAAGACTATCCAAATCCTGATTTATTCTCTACTAAACATGGATAACCACATGAAGGCGGAATCTCTTATGGCCACTCGCCCCCCCTCACATCACTCTCAATTCCCCAGCCCCAGTACCCAATCTATCTACTAGAAAATAGTTGAAAGCAACACATTAAGATTCATGAATAGACACTAGCAAAATAACAAATTCATAAAGAAACATATGTGGTTTTGTGGATAAAGAAACATATAGAAATCATTCGTTAACATATGACATTCGTTCATTAATCATAGACGCAAAATACTTCATCTGAATAAATTTTATCATCAAAAATATGTTTTCACAATATGGTACATGATGTTTCTAAGTACAATCATTTATTTTTTGGTTTCTTTATGCTTGAAATGAATTCAAAAAGTAGGTCATCAGTTCCTTCTTCCCCTTCAGTTGTTCTGGCCTCTTCATATCTTATTGACGACCTGGTCATGTACTCATGACGACGAGGCTACTGCAAGGGGGGGCGCAGATCATCAACTGCAATAAGAAAAAAATGTTAAATTGATATTTTTTGTTATTATTATTACAAGTATTTCATTAATAAAAGAGCATTAGAGTGTTCTTTACCTGTTTGAGTAGGGGAGGTAGGTAAAGTAGTTTTAGATGCGGACATATGTTCATCTTCTTGTCTAGCCTCATCCCGATCTAGATTCTCTGGAGTTGAAACATGAAAGGTTATAATTAATACACCATTTGAAATTAAATATTTTTAATTGTAATCCATACTACATTTTTTATAGCACATGAAATACCTCCAGTATCGAGCTGCACACCACCTTCATTGGGTGGCACTCTACCATCACTAGGATGTGTTCCGCTAGTGGGGACACTTGTTTCTTTGCTTGTTTCTTGCTTAAAACAAACAAACACATGACTTATGGCTGGAAATAATAATCAATAGATTGTACAAGTAATTAATTATAAATAATGTTTGTTGATTTTATTTACCTATGTGTCGGTTTGAGTGTTGGAAGGTTGTGTTTTCCCCAAGATTTTTCTGCATTCAACCATGCCTTGAAATCCGTGCTTGAAAGAAACATTGAGGTCTTGATGTGTTGGAGATTCTTTGAACTCCAGGCCCTGCAAATTTGCATAAGAACATTAACTTTTCTTCTTCTCCGCAATTAAATTAAAATTGTTAACAATATATTATTCGGATGTAATTGATTTTTTTATACCTACAATTCGTACAACCAGTTTTGAGTAACCACCCAAGCCAAGTTTGTGTTGCCCATGTTTTTCAATTCTAGACTTGGTGGCTTTGAATGTGTCTGGGATCTTGTATTGAAAATTTTCAAATACATAATTAGATGTTGCAATGACAATAAAGCATTATAATTACATTATTAGAAGTGTCGCATACCTTCCTGAGCCGGGTGGTGTCTTTCCTTCTTTTCAGAGCATCTTCTCCTTTGCATCTTCTTGTAGTGCCTTCCACTCCCTCTCATGAATCATTGGGGGATGCTCATACTTAGGGTTCTTTTGCATATGAACACTATATTGGTCTCCCAGATATTTTAAATATGCACTTGATTTTGAGGAGACTCCATATTTACTGAAGGAGCCCTCACTGAACAAGCCAACCAAGTTGTTAATGAGATCATATTTTAACTTGGAACTTTGTGAATTCCACCTTGTGTGTATGGTGGGACCAAATATATCCAATGTCAGGTCATTCATGCGTTTATAGAATGTGTCGTTTACTGTAAAATGATATTATCATTAATTTAAAATAATTGCACATTATACATAAATTTCAATTAGATTGTACATAATAATTAAATCACATCTTAAATACCTGGAAGATTTTCTGTTTTCATAGGGATGAGCTCATAATTTACCAAAAAGGTAACCTTTAGTGTTCCCGTGCTAGTGACACAGGAAGATCCGGGAAAGCATGCTTCAAAATGTGCAAAGCTTTTCTCTTCATCAACATCATCCCGTGCACATTCTGGTATGTGCTCATGAGGGATAGGTGTAGTACCGACATCGAACCTGGAGGGTGTAGCAGTCTGAGTGAATGATGTGCTGGTATGATGCTGTGGTGGTGTAGAAACAATGATGGTACCAACAATGACCTCTGTAGCATGATCCTGGGGATCAAAATCTTGCAAAAACTCCTGTAAAAATAAATAGTTGTTTATAGAGGAATTGTAAGAGAATAAAAATTAAAATCCAAAATAAATAAATGGGAAAAATAAAGATATTTCTTACCCCATAGCTTTGAGTCTTGTTCATCAATTCTTTAATTCTTTCCTTCTGCTCCTGTTTCTGTGGCCGAATCTGAATCAAAGAAGCAAGTTCGATGTTTGATTTTCTCAGAAGCTTCTTTATTGTTTGGACTGGGTTGGGAGAGGAAAAAAATTGTTCATCAATAATCTCTTCCTATGTATAATATATGTATTTCTCTAAGGATGTTTCCTTCCCCCTGTCACCCTTAGACAATGGTGTTTCTAACAAAGCAATGCCAATATAAGAATTAGAAAAAATTGAAGAAAATCAAATGTATGTAAAATAAAGTTACATAGCATCATTTTAGTGGATGATTTACTTGTAAAAAACATAACATCAAAATATTTACAACTTTGAGGAGTGATCCTAATTTGGTAGCAAAGAAAGGATCGATATTATAATTAAATGTCTTTCCATATGAGTTTTTAGTTGTACTTTAGAGGATCAAATTGAAGACAATGTATGTTTCTTGTCTTTATTAGTAAATGATAGTCATAAAATATAAGAGTCATTGCTTACGGGTTGGGTAAAATAGTATGCGTACTTCCCTCATAATAGAAACGTCTATATCTACTCGATTCAAATTGTAATCAATCAACAACTCTTCCCCTGCAACTATTGATTTTGTTGCACATACAAATACATGGTTTCCTTCACGCCTCTCGAATACACAATTAGGTTGTTTATTTGTGGTCGCGGGTCGAAACTGCTTATAGACCCTGCAATATTCCCCGCTGGTTTTGGCCTTCCGTAAATATACATAGATGCTCCTTTATTTTGATCATTGTCTTTTAGTTGTATATAATTTGTAGCCACGCCATATCTTCACATAATTTTTTTATATTGGACTAGTCGTATCCAATATTTTTAGATGTAACACGGTCCCACATACTCCATCAATTCAATTATTTCTCCGTAACAAACCTTTATGCCATCCATGTAAAATAGCCTCAGACCATGTAATGATGATGGAGCAATGCAGTATATCCTTTTGTTGACACAAAACCGAGTGTTTATTTGAGGAAGATCCTTCGATACTGATCATTTCACTAGATGGTTGTACCTCAAAGGAACCTCAATGTCGTCTATGCTCTCATCATCATAAGAACATGACCCCCCTTTAGCAAGAAATAATTCCATGTGCATATGGAATTTTCTTTTGATCTTCTCACCTCTAGTTGATCTCCGCCTGTTAGACCTACTAGATGTCTCAATTTCCTCTATTATAGTTGAACTTCCCTCACTCGATGAAGATAGATATGACAAATACCTGTTTGGTTGTACGTCCTGTAACAGTCCATCAAATGAGAGAGACAATTAGTGAGTGTCATAAGGGCTGTGATGAAACATATTGAGGAAACCAAAAGAACATAATAATACAACTTACAAGTGCCATAAATAAATCTACAATGTAATAATCTTGAACCTCCAATATTATATAGTGTTTTTGTTTTTTGTTTTTTAGGGAAATAATAAACTATTACAACAACAACAAGTTCCATTTTTCAAACAAATTATTCATTGTTGCAACAACATGCAAGGACATCATCAACAACACCAAATCTTATTTATATTCACTCCACAACATTCCACCAGTCATTTCCACCACTATCCCTACCATGTATAACCTCCATACAACATCAATAACCTCCATACAACATGCATGGATAACATGTGGAGAACACCAATAATTAACCACCATTCCTCTAATAAACTCTACAAATATTTGTAATGAATAAGTTCATGATACATGTTGTGGTTTGTCCATATCCCATTTCCTTAGAACATTCGCAAGAATGCACAATTTCTCACACCCTCACACACGAATCAAATATTATCAGTGATAAATTGGGTCTCTTCCTACAAGCCCGTGGGAAGACTTGCCTTTCTATGTGCCTAAATGACCACCATATAAGAGGATTGTGCCTCTCTAATGAGTGTGAGGCATCTTGGTGTGTGAAACTCATTAGAGAGGAAAAATCGTCTTATATGGTGGTCATTTAAGCACATAGAAAGGCATATATACCCACTTGCCTTTCTATGTTCCTAAATGACCACCATATAATAGGATTGTGCCTCTCTAATGACTGTGACACATCAATATGCCTCACACTCATTAGAGAGGCACAATCCTCTTATATTGTGGTCATTTAGGAACATAGAAAGGCAACTCTGCTCACATGCATGTGGGCAGAGTTTCCATGTGGAAAGTACATGGAAACTCTACCCACATGCCCATGAGCAGAGTTGTAGCATCTACAAATATTCCCATAGTCCTATGGGAACTCTACCCTTCTCATTTCAAGGTTGTCAATGCATAGGTAATTGTGTCTTTATCCTATTGTTTCAAGGTTGTTAGCACATAGGTAACACCTTGTTGCTCATGTTTTTCCATCTATTTTATTCCTTTTTTTGTCATTTTCTACATTTTTCTCACAAAAGTGAAGATTCTTGTGTGACATATTATGCCTTAGGTTAGTCACCCACACTACACCATTTTTTTTTATCATGAATTAAACCTACTCATTTGCCACACGAGTGATTTTTTATCAGAGAATTCCATACCACAATCTTTATCAATGGTACCTCAATTTTCAAGTTCTGTTTTTCAAAATTCATTATTTTGCTTCTACATCATGGTTCCTTGTGGTCTAAAATACATAGAAATCTATGAGCAATCCAATTTTATTAAGCTCTTTTGAAAAGTAAATGTAGAAACAACAATGCTAAAAGATCCAAATCGCGATGGATCAACTTGTCGAAAGACAAAAACACATATACACATTGATTATCAAGCCCTCACCTATTTTCAAAGACATCTAGACCTTCACATATACAAATCAAACTACCCCTTAGCACTGGGGACAATTTAAAGGTTATTTTCAAAAAATGGTTCTACCCATCAGGATACAAAGAGGATATGTTGGCTCAATTGTTGAAACTCAAACAACTCATTACATAAATTCTCTTACAATTCATAAAATTCATAAACAATCTCCCCATCAATCTTGAGGTACAAAATTATAAGGATACCATTTTTATCAAATTTATTTAGGTTTTTTTTCTTATATTAGAAAAGAGTTGGAACTCTTCTCCAATCCTTAATATGAGTTTCATCTGTTATTTGTTTTAAATGTGTTAAGTAGACATGCAGAAAAATTATTTACCTCTATCGTTCATTATATTTGTGAGAATTTATGCTTGCTACAAAGTCCTCCTAGTGACTGCTACAAAATTTCTATTACTTTTGGTTATATTTCTGAATGCATGCTTAGATAGAGGCCTCATTTCTCATTGATTGCATCCTTGAAAGTGAAACATTTTCACACAATACTTCGCCACACACTCCACAATGAAAAATCGTTATATAAGGGTGCCCAATGACCTAATAAAAGTTGCCAAATGTCATCACTATTTAAGGGTTCTTTTACTGTCTAATAAACTGCAGAGTAGAGCTTCATTAAGTATTAATGGTTTAAGTCTCATTTCTTTGCAATGTTTTGAGTGATTCTTGTTCTAAATTGTCTCAAGTAACAAATTGATGCTAAAATGTGCCAACAATCTCATTAAAGTATGGGGCATTGATCAAAATCTGGACCAGGGGTCAAATTTTAGCTCAAAAATCAACATTCTTGGAATTGCCTCAAAATGAACGAGAGTGTATCCCTCATCATCACGATCCCAACGCAATTCATTTCATCTCAAACGGACATCAAGAGCGAGAGATATGGCGATCTGTTCAAACAGGGAAAAAAATGGATGCTGACTGTGCAGTCCGTATAGTCCGTACGGATGCTATCGTGGCATGACCGTACGCTGACGTGGCTTGACCATACATGCTGACATGGCAGAGGTGATGTGGCAGTTTCATATTGGCAGACTTGGGTGAATCATTTTTTGACACGTGGAAGTTATTGGGAAAATGGTAAGGTGCCACGTGGCCCAGTCATGGGCTGCCACGTGGCACCCCTTTATTGGTTTATAGTTTGTTATGTAAAATTTTATGGATCCGTGGGGGTTGAACCCCAGACCTCACCGCCGGTGTAACACTTTAACAAAGTCCGCATGACCAATACGCCCATACAATGTTTCTTACAATATAATGGTTTGCATTATATTTAAATTTGTATATTTGTATATTTGGGCGGGGGTCGGTGTTGCTATTACATATGACCATCATATATATATAAGATTGCGCGCGGGTATAACACAGCCTCCGGTCACGTATGTACTACCATGTGACTTGGTTTAACGGTTGGCGCGGTTTCAAATTATGGTTTGAACAGTTCAAACGACCCGCCATGTGTCATGGTATGATTGCCTTTGGATTTAGCCCTTTGCATCGGTCGTATGGAGGACCGCATTTGCCCAGGTGCTAGGCGGTTAGGGGCTAGCACGCCCATAACCATCCTACAGTTTGCACCATTGGCGTGGTTGCGCCCGGTGCTGGGTTTAAACACGAATTTGGAGCGTGTTCTTGGTTCAAGCACACAGAGGTGCGTTTTGGCGAACCAGAGCCAGCAAGCTTGAAGGAAGAGGATGGCTGGAGGCCTATCTTTCTCATTTTTTGGCCGATTGAGGTGCCGTAAAATCCCGGCTAGGGGTTTTTGGACATCCTGAATCCATTGGCACTATTATCAAGGCCATTTGAAGACTTTTTTTTGCAGGTTTTTAGCCATTGAAGTTTCAACAAGCTACAGGGAGCTTGAAGCCCTCATTGATTGAGGACATGTTTTGGTGAGCCTATTTTTGTTTTCTATGATTGAATAATCATTTTTGGCTAATTGATATGATCTGAACACATTGGGACAGGTTTCAGAGGCTTTTGAGGACTTTTACAGGTGTTTTTGCCAAAGAGAAGCTTAGGGAAGCTTATGGCCACATGTAGAAGAGGTCATGCTCGGATGAGCCATGATCCGTTTTCAGAGTTCTATTAGTCATTTTTGGGGTTTTTATGTGTTCTGATACCAATGGTACAGTCTGTTTTTCCATTGGAGTTGAGCAGCATATTGTAAAAGAACTTTTGACAAATTAATCCTAGAGAGCCAAGTCCATTAATGGAGGCTCAAGGAGATGTAGCCCGGAGGGGGGTGAACTCCTTTATCATGTTGTGATTGTTATGAGTTTGATGGTTTATTTGCTGCAATTTATGTTGCTGTGTTTTTATTTAAAGCACATATTTAACCATTTAAAAGAACAATTTCTCACAGATGAACATTTAAAAGAAGAAGCATAAACTTGGCACATAATTTATCTTGCATATTTTAACACATGAAGCAAGGTCCTGTAAAGTTTATTTTAATGAAGTAGAGGGTGCTTGCATAGCATAAAAAGTCAGCCTTCTATTTTCAGATCATGCATTATCTCTCATTGATCATTTTTCACAAGGTAATATCACTATTTAAAGGGTACATACCTAAACTTAATGCTACAACACTTCTTTACACAATTTAAGATTCAAAATTTATGACTCTCTCGCCTTTCTAATGTTAGGTTTAAATATAATATATACAATCATTGTATGTTGTCCTTGATCTTTGGTTTAATGATAAATGAATTTCATGGTCTTGGGCATATAATCTGACTAATGAACACATAGAATTGAAGACATTGTTTTAGCAATTTTCTCTCTGAAATACTGTCATAAAACTCATAAAAAGGGTCAATGTGGGAATGGTATAATTTTGCAATATTCTCGTTAAAACTTTGTTGCTTGAATGGTATGATATTTCACTATTGGAACATGTTTATTTTCTATCACATTACACATTCTAGACACTTCTTTTAAAAATCTGATATCTAGTTACATTTGTCAAATATTGGCAACAATGAATGATCTTTGGCACAAGTTTCTTTACACTACATGGAAACTAGATGCTACAACTATGCCCATAGGCCTGTGCATAGAGTTACCATGTAGAAACTCTACCCACAAGCATGTGGGAAGAGTAGATGTTATAGCTCTGCCTACATGCCTGTGGGCAGAGTTTCCATGTGGCAACTACATGGAAAATCTTCCCACATGCTTCACAGGGTAATTTAAACTATTGAAATCATGAACAATGGCACTTGCAGGTGTGCAACCTTTAAACTTGTGAAGAAGCTTGTTAGAATGTATAATTTAAAAAAAACATTGTGTTCTTAGTCATGTGAGGAAGACCACTTTTTGAAAAACAATCACAAATAAAAGGATAAGGAACAAAAACTACTTTTATGGTCTAAGCATTGACCAATAAATTTTCTTTATGAATGAGGAACCAAACCTTATCCCTGACTGAGAAGTCGGGTGGGATGCAGTCCTTATCATGGCATTGTTTATGTTTTTTTATTGTCTCCATAAGAATGTCTTCCACTTGTCGTTTCACATTATAAATAGGCTAAATGATCATTGATGATTTTGTCAGGAAATGAGACACATTTCCACACTAAACCTAGCAGAAGATAAGAAGAATTTAATCAAGAATGTAAATGACAAAGAAATCACACAATACATAGAGATTTTATCTTGGAAACCCAAACCGGGAAAACCAACATTCCTTGAACATTTTTCTCTCTTTTTGTCTTATTCATTATGAATAAAATTTTACATGTCTAACCTTGGTCGACACCCAAGACACAATCAACATCATACCCTCTTTCTTTTGCAAGAACAACCTTGTAGCCAATCCGAATTATATCTGCATGACCAACAACCTACATCTAAAGATTTCTCTAAAGATTGGCTATCTTACGATTCATTGATTAGCCTTTATGGCCTTACAACACGCCTCTTTATAGGATTTACAATAGGAAAAACCCTAAAGACACGGCACCCAAAAATAGTTACAGATCCATGCAAATCATTGGCTACAAAGCCCACGAATCTTGGGATTCTGTTACAGTCGACTCCAATTTGGATTACCAGTCGACTACCAGTCGACCTTCATTCAGTCTTCAGTCAGTTGCCACACGCCCACCTATCGACCTCTTGTCGGTTGACCTCTTTGAATTTCTATCGATGCCTTTAATATGTTGAACTGCCTCGACCTTCGACTTCGACTTTACCCGGTCGATTAACCTCGACCTTCGACTTGTTATCGATCTACCTCGACCCTCGACCTGATGTCAATCCACCTAGACTTCAACCGTCATTCGATCCACATTGACTAGAATTTCACTGCAAAGAATATAACAACCCAACATTCTCCCACTTGTTGTTTTCTTTGTTGAAACCATGAGATTCCTGAACTTTCATTCACAGACCCAGGGAAACAATGCCCATTGCCTCTATGCATGATCCAGGTGGATATTGATGGCCACCCACCTATTCCACTTGGACCCCCACCATTGTTTCTTTTAGTTTTTTAGTTTCCTTAATCGTAGCACAATTTACTATTTTTGGTAGTTTTTCGGGTCTTGAACTTCTGAAGCCGTTTTGAGGCCCTAAACAACGTTTTTTGTGCATCAAAATCTAATGAATACTAGTTCATTCCAAATCATGATAATCTCTATCATTAGTTGTAGCCCCCGGATAGATATTTCTAACAATGTATCATATGCATCAAACAAAGATAGTATGCCAAAGTTACGACCCCAAGAAATTGATGTACCCATTTACCCCGACGGGGGCCATATTCAGGCGTTTCATCTCCTAGGGTTATGTTTTTGGATGTTTAGTCTTTCCATTGTTTCCGAATAAAATATAGGCCTTTGTTCCTCATTGTAACACAAAGATCAGAGGCCTATAGCCACCACATATTTTCTCAGAGATAAGCTACCAACACCCTAGCTAGTTTATTTCTATTCTGTCTGTAAACAAATTTCAGTTCTTTGATATTAATGAAATGAAGTGTTATTTCTGCTACATCTTTGTATTCATGGTCATTTGTGTATTCTGTTGTGTTCCTTCATAAATTCAGATCAGTGGTATCAGAGCGGTCTGCTCTTTCTCGATCCTTCTTTGCATGTCCCCAACGAGGTCAGGGTATAAGGAGTTAGGGCTCGATTTGGTTGAACCTTTGCAATATCAGCCTCGCAAACCCCGAAAACAACCCATGGGGGACAAAAATAAAGACGAGGGAGTAGGAGATCCTATCAATATATTGCTTGAGAAGGCCCTTGAAAACAAAAGGAACGTAATGATGGATAACTTCGCCCAGATCCTTTAATGATTTCCCACTGGCGGTGCATCTGCATCCAACAACCACTCTGGAGGCACAACCCCTTTTAAGGTACAAGTAAACTTTGACATTCCCATATTTGATGGCCAAATAGATGTAGATGTCGTAGATAGATGGTTGAATCTATTAGAAAGATATTTCTCGGTTCATGACTTTTTCGACCGGAAGAAGATTATTTTTTCACTACTCAAATCCACCCCCCATGTCAAGGACTGGTGGGAAACCTACTGTGAGAAAAAGGACGAGGAGGAACCCTCTCTTTTCTCAGTCGTACCCACTTGGAATTATTTCTGAGACGCCATCAGGGAACATTATTATTCCGTGGGTAGATAGGAGGACAAGTACATACAATGGACTACGTTGTGACAGTAAAGGGATCAATATGTGCATGAGATGACGAATCTTTTCCATACCCTGCACAAAAAGTTGGGTTTCAAAGATTCGGAGAAACATTTGGTGCTGAAGTACGACAATTGTCTACAGAGATGCATTCATGAGGAAATGGATTTCCTCAACATCTTCTCGCTTGGTACGACATACCTGTATGCTGCCAAGATTGAGTAGAAATTCAAACAGAAGAAGCGAGACTTTGGATATGTGAATCAAAAGCAAGAGAAAGGTGCCCCCAAACCACAGAACAAAGGACAAATCCAAGGCATGGAGTCTCAAGACAACCTGCCAAAACCGCAAGCAAATAACAACACCACGAAGCCGAAGGACACGAGAAAGTGGTGTGAGTTTGATAAGAGCTCCACTCACAACACAAGTGAGTGTCGGGCCAAACAATCACTGGTGGCAGAGATGAGGTCTTCTGAATCAGATGCATGCTCTGACATTGAATTAGAACCCGAGAAGGGGAATGAAAGAGGGAAGCAAATTATCGATGTGGAGCCCAACACCACTGTTTCCACCACGAATATCCAAAAGGAATAGCCAGAAGATCCAGAGGAGGAGGAGAATCTTTTCTAGTCCTAGATGTGGGTAAAGGGTTCCCCGCTATAGTTCATTGTCGACAGTGGAAAACAAACAAACCTCAATTTAGTAGAGGTCGTGAAGCGGTTGGGCTTTCCGACCACAACACACCCACAACTGTACAACATCGGGTGGCTTCACCAAGGACGGGAACTCCGCGTCATCCAACAGTGTTGCCTTCCCTACAACATCAAGCCCTTCACTGATGAGGTATTATGTGTCATTGCTCCTCTTGATGTTTGTGATGTATTATTAGGCCAACCATACTTGTGGAAGTGACATGCTGTGTATGAGTCCTGACCTTGCATTGTTATTGTTACCTTGGGAAATAAGTTGTAAAAGATACCAGAGGTACCACCGCCTGCCGCTATCTCTTTGGTTACTACAAAATAATGCAGTGAGCTCATTTCCAAAACTAGGAAATTTGTTTTCCTGATGATCCGCCTTCAGGGCAAGAAGAAGACTGTGTCCATGACCTCTAGATAGGGATCCTCGTCATGGAGGAGTACCAGGATATATTCACCTCACCCGTAGGGGTGCCTCTGCATTGTTAGGTCAAGCACCCCATTGATATGACCCCAGGTGCGCCACTATGCAATGGACCGATCTATCGATGCTATGTTATGGAGAACGATGAAATCAAGAGTCAGATTTAGGAGCTGTTGTATAAAGGTCACATCCAACCAAGTTCATCACCCTGTGGGAGCCTGATCGTGTTGGTGTAGAATAAGGATGGGACTTGGAGACTCTGTATTGACTATCGGGCGCTGAACAAGATCACTTTCTGGAATAGGTACCCGATCCAACGGATTGATGACCTTATGGACCAACTCAAAGGGGTGAAATATTTCAGCAAGATCGAATTGGAGTCCGAGTATCACCAGATACCAATCGAATCGTATGATGTGTGGAAGACTGCCTTCAAATCCAAGGAGGGCCTTTTCGAATGGCTGGTCATGCCTTTCGGGTTGATGAATGCTCCCGCAACCTTCATGAGGATGAAGGCCAACATCTTGCAGCCATTAAACAACTCATTTGTAGTAGTGTACTTGGATGACATCCTGATCTTTAGCCAGACTTGGGAAGAGCATCTCCACCACATCCGACAGGTCCTCGAAACACTGTGGAAACACAAGTTGTGTGCCAATTTGGAGAAGTGCACTTTTGGCATGAACCAGGTTTAGTATCTGGGATACATTATTGATGAGCGTGGGGTGCATGTGGATCCAACAAAGATCCAAGTCATCTGGGATTGGCAAGCCCTGACCACTCTAATAGAGCTTCACAACTTTTTGGGTCTTGCTAATTTCTACCGCAGGTTTGTGTTGGGATTCTCTCATATCACTTGGACCTTGAGTCAAGTCACCAAGGGAGGAGCGAAAGAAAAATTCTTTTGGTCAAAATCTCAACAGAAGGCATTCATAGAATTGAAACAACGTCTCTGTTATGCCCCAATGCTCACATTACCAAACTTGCAACAACCATTTCAGATCGAGACAAATGCCTCTGATTATGCTATTGGGGCAGTTCTTACTCAACAGGGGCATGCAATGGCATATCACAGTGTGACACTGTCCGAAAGTATCCCACTTATGACAAAGAAATATATTCCATTATGAAGGCTTGCCGACAATGGAAGCATTACATTTTGGGGAAGGAAATGATTATCCACACAGACCACTGACCTCTGCAGTTCATACAGACACAAGGGAAGTTGCAGAATGATCGCCATCAGAAGTGGTCCACATATCTGCAACAATTTCATTTGAACATCAAGCACAAGAAGGGTAGCACCAATAATGTTGCAGACTGCCCCAACCAATGACCGATCATGGTGATAACCACCGTGATCAACTCTTGTGGGAACGAGACTTCTGATTGGACACTTCTCTACAAGAGTGATCTATATTTAGGCCACACATACAAGACGCTCTTGGAGGGTAATTGAGTTCCAAATTTTCACCTCCTGGATGCACTACTATGTCACCTGGGACACCTTTGTGTTCCTTCAAGTGACTGTTCCAAGATGATTGGGAAGCGCACTATAGTCAGGTCACTGGGCATTTTGGGGTTGAGAAAATAGTGGCAGTACTGCATAAGTATTTATGTTGGCCAAACCTTTGACAGGATGTCGGGAAGTACATCAGATCTTGCACTGCCTGCACCATTTCCAAAACAATCATCAAGAAGCAAGGCCTCTATACTCCACTGCCTACCCCTAGTCTACCTTGGGAATCCATCTCCATGGATTACATGTCGGGCCTTTCTTCTACTAAGCATGGAAACAACTATGTTTTCATGGTCGTCGATAGATTCTCTAAGATGGCCATTATGGCAGCCTGCAAGAAGAATATCATAGCAGAAGCCACCGCTAAATTCTTCTTTGAATGAGTGTGGGTACACTTTGGGATCCCACAGTCTATCATCTCAGATCGGGACATCAGGTTCCTCAGTACATTTTTGTACAGCCTCTGGTCAATGCTGGACACCAAGCTTACCAAGTCCACAACTCTCCATCCCCAAACTAATGGCCAGACAGAGGTCATCAACAGGATGATCGTACACATTTTGCACATGTACAACTCAAAGCATCCACGCAAATGGGATGGGAGCCTCCCCTATGAACAACATAGCTATAACTGGGCCCTCCAAAGCTCAACCGAACACAATCCCTTTCAGGTGGGCTTGGGATTCCAACCACTATGTCCCATTGACGTAGCCATACCATTTGTAACTACTCAGGATGATTAAGCTCATGTCTAGTTTGAAGCTGCCAAGGCGAACAACTTCATTGAGCACATTCAACACATTCACAATCAGTTTTATGACATATAGGATAGATTCAAGGCTAAGTACAAGCAGCATCATGATCAACATCGGGTGCAACACAACTTCCAGGTGGGCGACAAAGTGTGGCTACATTTGCAAAAGGAGCACCTCGCTGTACCCCACCGCAAGCTTCACCCACTCCGATATGGGCCATACCACCATCACCAAGGCAGTAGGGGACAATTCCTTCGAGCTTAGTATCCCACCATTCCTTGGTCTTCACCCAGTGTTTAATGTGGACCACCTTCGACCTTACTTTCCACATCTACTGGACACATCTGACATGGCAAAAAAACTCACACCAAAAGAGTTAAACCCAGACTGCATGGAACAAGCCACAACTGATCGAATTATGGACACACAGATCAAGAACACCTGCCAACAGAGGATCCATCTATATTGAGCTGTCAAAGCAGGACAACCCCTTCACTAGGGCAAGTGGCTCACCAAGGACCAAGTTCAACAAAAGTTTCCTCATCTCATGGAGGAACTCAACACAATGGGGAAAATTAATTCCTAAAGGGGGAGGAATGATCCAGGTGGATATTAATGGCCACCCACCTATTCCACTTGGACCCCCACCATTGTTTCTTTTAGTTTTCGGTTTCCTTAATTGTAGCACAATTTACTATTTTTGGCAGTTTTTCGGGTCCTGAACTTTTGGAGCCATTTTGAGGCCCTAAATGATGTTTTTGGGGAATCAAACTCTAGTAGATATTGATTTTTTTTAGAACTTGATATTCACTCTCAACATTTGTAGTCCTCGGATAGATCTTTCTAACGATGTATCATATGCGTCAAACGAAGATAATATGCCAAAGTTACGATCCCGAGAAATTGATGTGCCAATTTACCCCGACGGGGCCCATATTCTGGCATTTCATCTCCTAGGGTTAGGTTTTTGGATGTTTAGGGTTTCCATTGTTTCTAAATAATATATAGGCCTTCGAGACTCATTTTAACACAGAGTTCAGAGGCCTGTAGTCGCCACATCTCTTCTCAGAGATAAGCTACCAGCGCCCTAGCTAGTTTATTTCTATTCTGTCTGTAAACAAATTTCAGTTCTTTGATATTAATGAAATGAAGTGTTATTTCCGCTGCATCTTTGTATTCATGGTTATTTGTGTATTATGTTGTGTTCCTACATAAATTTAGATCAATGCACCAAGAGAACTTCACAACACTCACAGACTTGGTCAACGAGTCTGCTATGTTTTCCAACGTGTCTACTTTCTCCAGTAGCACCTTGTTACTTTCCACCATGTC
>JASDQU010107641.1:54133-68356 GCA_032191745.1 Picea mariana | reverse complement strand
AAAATACTTCAGTAAGATTGATCTAAAGTCTAGCTACTACTAGGTCCCGATAGAATAGATAGATGTATGGAAGATTTCCTTCAAGTCAAAGGAAGGTCTTTTCAAATAGTTGGTTATGCCCTTTGGCTTGATAAATGTTCCAACCACATTCATGAGGAATATGGACGATATCTTGCGACCATTCACCAATAATTTTGCAGTGGTGTATCTGGATGACATTCTCATTTACAACAAGACTTGGGAAGAGCACTTGCAACATATTCAGTAGGTTCTGCACACCCTGCAGCAGCACAAGCTATACGCCAACTTGGAAAAATTCTCCTTTGGCATGGACAAGGTCCATTACCTAGGCTACATCATTGATCAACATGGTGTACATGTGGATCCAGCCAATATCCAATTCATTCGTGATTGGTTAGCCCCAACCACATTCACTGAGCTTCGGAGGTTCTTAGGCCTTGCCAATTTCTACCACAGGTTCGTGTTGCAATTCTCTCGTATTGCATGGTCCCTTATGCAAGTAACCAGGGGTGGTGGTAAGGAGAAATGTTTGTGGGGCTGGTCCCAACAATAATGGTTTGATGATTTGAAACATCACTTGTGCTCAGCTCCAATACTTTTACTACCGAACCTGGACCAACCCTTTGAGATCGAGAATATTCTTTAGACTATGTTGTGGGAATCATTCTCACTCGGCACAACCATCTCATGGCCTATGATAGTTAGACACTATCAGATGTTTTTTGGAAGTACCCTACTTACAACAAAGAAATGTAATCCATTGTGCAATCCTATCGCCAATGGAGATATTACATTCTTGGGAAGGAGACACTCATCCACATCGATCATAAGCCACTATAGTTCATGCAGACACAAGGAAAATTGTAGAATGACCTCCATAAGAAGTGGTCCACATACTTGCAGCAATTCCACCACAACATCAAGTATAAAACAGGAAGCACCAACTGCATCGTTGATTGCCTCAGGAGACCTCTAGTCACAACACTCACCACGGTGTTAGACTCTTGTGACCATGAGACCTTTGGATGGCCCCAACTCTATGAGATAGACCCAGATTTCACCACCACCTACCAAATGTTGGGCGCAAACACAGTTGTCGCTAATTTCCATATTCAGGATTGCTTGTTGTGTTGTCTGGTCCATATCTGTGTTCCATCAAGTGAGCGAGCGAAGATGATCTAGGAAGTCCACTAAAGTCAGGTGGCAGGACACTTCATCATCGAAACGACAGTGGAAATGTTGTAGAAATATTTCTACTGGATGAAACTTTGACAGGAGGTTACCAAGTATATCAGGTCCTGCACTACCTATGCTATTTCCAAACAGACCACTAAGAAACAGGGCCTATACACCCCTATGCCTACTCCTAACAGACCATGGGAATCCATCTCCATGGACTACATGTCAGGCCTCCTATCCACCAAGAGGGGAAGTGACTTTGTTTCTGTGGTTGTTGATGGCTTTTCTAAGATGATGATTTTGGTTGCTTGAAAGAAGAGCATCACAATGAAGGCCACTGCCAAGCCCTTATTTAAATGAGTTTTGGTACATTTTGGAATCCCAAAAACCATTGTCTCATATTGGGATAGTCAATTTCTCATCACATTATGGTCAAGCTTCTGGTCAATGTTGGACACCAATATCAACAAATCCATGGCCTTCCACCTCCAGATAGATGGCCAAACCGAGGTCATAAATTGAATAATCATGCATATCATGTGCATGTATAATTCCAAGCACCCTCGCACATGGGATGAGAGTCTACTCTATGTCCATCATAGCTACAACTAAGCCTTGCATAGATCAACTAACCACAACCCCTTTCAAGTGGGGTTGGGATTCCAACCATTGGGTCCCATAGATGTTGCACTACTCATTGTGGTCACCTCGACCAACTCATCTCCTGCTCCAAATAAAGTTGACAAAGCTACCCAGTTCATTGAGTGGATCCAACACATCCACCAACAGGTTCAAGATATCCTACAAAAGTCCAATGACAAGTACAAGCAGTGCCATGATCAACATCAGGTGCCACATAAGTTTCAGGTGGGTGACAAAGTTTCGTTGCATTTTTAGAAAAAAACGCCTTACTGGACCCCATCAGAAGCTTCGCCCAATTCGTTATGGGTCATACACCATCACCAAGGATGTGGGTGATAATTATTTTGAGCTCAGCATTGCTCATTTCCTTGGACTTCACCCAATGTTCAACATGGATCTCCTTCGACCTTATTTCCCACCATTATTGAACACCTCAGAGATAGCAGAACAACTAACACCAACAGAGCTCAACCCCAACCGCATACAACATGCATCCAATGATCATATTGTGGAAAAATAAGTCAAGGGCACCCTCCGACAAAGGATCTAGCTTTATTGAGTTGTCAAAGCAGAGCAACTTCTGCACCAAGGCAAGTGGATCACCTAGGGCCAAATTCAACAGAAATTTCCTCATCTAATGGGGGCACTCAACGAAATGGAGACCTTTTCTTCTTAAGGGGGGAGGATTGATCCAAATGGATTTCGGTGGCCTCCCACCTATTCCAACTGGCTCATTTTGGTAGTTTTCTAGTTCGGCAATTGTTTTCCTAGTTTTTGGGTCGCTGTCTTTCGTGGTCGTTTTGAGGTTGTCCCTGACTTCCAGGGCCATTTTGAGGTCGTCCCTGAGTTGTGGGGCCATGTTTTAGGCCCTAAACAGTGTTTTTAGGGCTCTCCATAGTCATCATGTATAGGGATCTCCACATGAAACATGTGTATTCTTCGGGTATACCTTTCCAATGAGATATCGTGCGCATAAAACGAAGATCGTATGCAAAATTTACAACCCCGAGAAGTTGGTGTACTAACTTACCCAAACAGGGCCCACATGACTTTTGGAGCTTCATCTCCTTGGGTTAGGTTTTTGGATGTCTAGGGTTTTTTACATTCTTGTTTATTATAAAAGGGATTTCAAAGCCTCATTATAATCATATTTTGGCGAATGAGCACATCCGTCACATCTCTTCTTAGAGATAAGTCGCCACCATTCTAGTAAGCTTTTTTTTCGCTGCATTTTATAGTTTCATCTTATTTCCTTATTGAATAGAAACCAATTTTATTGTATATATATTATTTTGTGTTAAGGATATTTTGATAATAATCTATATTCATTTTTTCTTCTCATAAAATCTGGATCAGGGCACATATGAACCAGCTCATCACCTTGTGGAAGCCCAATCGTACTAGTGAAAAATAAAGACGAGACTTGGTGACTCTACATTTATTACCAGGCCCTCAATAAAATCACAGTCAATAACTAGTACCCAATTCCATGAATCGACAATCTCCTTGATCAACTCAAGGGGGACAAATATTTCAACAAGATTGATCTAAAGTCTCACTACCATCAGGTCCCAATAGAACAAACAGATGTATGGAAAACTTCCTTCAAGTCAAAGGAAGGTCTTTTTGAATGGCTAGTCATGCCTTTTTGTTTGACAAATTCCCTAACAAATTTCATGAGGATGATGGAAAATATCGTGTGACCTTTCACTAATTATTTTGTGGTGGTGTATTTGGATGTCATCCTTATCTACAAAAAGACTTGGGTAGAACACTTGCAGCATATTCAACTGATTTTGTGCACTCTTCGACAACAAAAGTTATATGCCAACTTGGAAAAATGCTCCTTCGACATGGACATGGTGCAGTACCTAAGATACATTGTTTATGCACATGGTTTGCATGTTGATATAGCCAATATCTAAGTCATTTGTGACTATACAGCCCCAACCACATTCACTAAGAATCATAGCTTCTCAAGCCTTTCCAATTTCTATCGCAGGTTTGTGTTGGGATTCTCTCATATTGCATGGGCCCTTAGCCAAATAACCAAGGGTGGTGGTAAGGAAAAATTTATGTGGGTCATGTCCCAACAAAAACCATTCGATAATATGAAGCATCACTTGTTCTCCGCCCCAGTGATTTCATTACCTCACCTACAATAACCCTTTGAGATCAAGACAGATACTTCAGACTATGATGTGGGCACAGTCATCACTCAGCACAACCACCCCATGGCCTATCATAGTGAGACACTATCATATGTTGTATGTAAGTACCCTACTTATGACAAAGAAATATACTCCATTGTGTAATCCTGCCACCGGTGGAGGAATTACATTCTTGGGAAGGAGAAAGTCATCGACACCAATCATAAAACGCTACAGCTCATGCAGACAAAAGGAAAATTGTAGAATGATTACCATCAGAAGTGGTCGACATATTTGCAGCATTTTCGCCTCAACATCAAGTATAAAACATGAAGTACCAACCAAGTCATCGATTTCCTCATCTGACCTCTAGTCACAAAACTCATCACAGTGCTCGATTCTTTCGGACACAAGACCTCCAGATGGCCCCACCTCTATGAGATAGATCCTGACTTCTCCAACACCTACCAGATGTTGGGCACAAACACAACTGTCACTAATTTCCATCTTCAATAAGAGTTGTTGTGCCATCTGGTCCATCTCTATGTTCCATCAAGTGAGCAAGTGAAGATGATTTGGGAATCCCACTACAGTCGGGTGGCAGGACACTTCGACGTGGAAACGACTGTAGTAGTGTTGCAGCGACATTTCTATTGGCCAAAACTTCGACAGGATGTTAACAAGTATATCTGATCTTGCACTGCCTACATTATTAACAAACCAGCCATTGAGAAACAAGGCCTATACACTCCTCTTCCTACTCCTGATAGGCCCTGGGAATCCATCTCAATGGACTACATGTTGGGCCTTCTATCCACCAAGTGGGGAAACGATTGTGTTTTTGTGGTTGTTGATCACTTTTCCAAGATGGCGATTATGTCCACCTGTAAGAAGAGTATCACAAAGGAGGCCACTACCAAGATCTTATTTGAATGAGTGTGGGGACACTTTGGGATCCCACAAACCATTATATTGGATCGAGAAAACCAATTCCTTAGAACATTTGGGTCGAGCCTCTGGTCACTGTTGGACACCAAGCTCACCAATTCCACTTCCTTCCATCCCCAGATGGATGGCCAAACCAAGGTCGTCAACCAAATGATCATGCACATCCTCTGCATGTACAATTTGAAGCACCCTTTCACCTAGGATGAGATTCTTTCCTATGTTCAAGACAACTATAATAGATCCATACATAGCTCAACTGACCATATACCCTTTCAGGTGGGGTTGGGATTTCAACCATAGGGTCCCATGGATGTTGCACTACCCCTTGCGACCACCTAGGAAGACATGTCACATGCCCCAACTGGAGCTGAAAAACACACCCAGTTCATTGAGAGGATCCAGAAACTCCACCAACACGTTCATGATATTTTACAGAAGTCCAATTCCAAGTACAAGCAGCTCATGATCAACACTAGGTGCCACACTGGTTTCAGGTGGGAGACAAAGTTTGGTTGCACTTACATAAAGAAATCCTTACAAGGCCTCATCAGAATATTTTTCCACTCCATTATGGACCCTACACCATCACCAAGGTTGTGGGTGACAATGATTTTCAGCTCAACCTTCCCCCCTTCCTTGGCTTGCACCCAATGTTCAATGTGGACCTCCTTTGACCTTATTTTCCACCATTATTGGACACCTCGGAGATAGAAAAACAATTGACACCAACAGAGATCAACCATGGCTAGATGGAATAGAATTCTACTAATCATATCACGGACACATAGGTCAAGGTAACTCACCAGTAGAGAATCTAGCTTTATCAGGTTGTCAAAGCAGGGCAGCTCCTGCACCAAGGCAAGTGGCTCACCAAGGGCCAAATTCAACAAACATTTCCTCATCCGATGGGGGAACTCAACGCAATGGAGAAAACTACTTCCTAAGGGGGGATGATTGATTCAGGAGGATATTGGTGGCCACCCACCATTTCCAACTGGCTCGAAACAGGTTTTTGGAAACTTACTATTTTTAGCAGTTTTTCGGTTCCTGAACTTCTAAGGCCATTTTGAGGGATTAAACGATTTTTTTTTCTCAATCAGGCACCTAAATAACACCTAAAGGATATGATTGAGATCTGTAAATGAATATACTCTTCAATACCTTTCCAACAAGTTATCATGTTCCCTAAACAGAGATTGTATGCAAACGTTACGACCCCGAGAAGTTGATGTACTAACTTACCTCAACGAGACCCACATGACTTTTGGTGCTTCATCTCCTAGGGTTTTGGCATTCATTCTTATTGTAAAAATGCATTCAAAGCCTCATTGTACTCATATTCTTTTGAATGAGCATATCCTTCACATCTCTTCTCAGAGATAATCTTCCACCATTATAGTAAGCTTGTTTTCAGTCTGCATTTTACAGTTTTCAACATATTTCTTATTTAATAGAAGTCAAGTTTTACTATATATTTTTTATTGTTCATGGTGTCTCTATGTTAATATTGTAAATATGTGGTTTCATTTTATTCCACTCATAAATATGGATCATCTTTGAATGGAAAAGGAGCTCCCCCTCCTAAGGATCCTCTAGTTCTTCTAGTTGGATTGTTGCGGTCGTGAAAGTAGCAGTGGTATCGACATCAATTATCTGTCTCCTTTTATTGTCTAAATCAAAGTCTCAGTCAGGGTTTGGCTTTGTTTCTTTGAGCTTGGTCACCAATGATGTTTTTGAGTCACATTCATCGATGTTGTGCCAAGGGATTTTGTGGAAGTTTCACCACTTCCCAGTTTCCTTCTTCGTCTTCATGTTTCTCTTCTTTTCTTGCGGCTTGGAATAGTTGTCTTGAGGTTGGTTGTTCTGTGAAATAGGGATGCCTTTACCATACTTTGGTTTCTACATATTTGCAGACCCAAACTCCCTCTTATTCTACTGCTTAAATTTCTACTCAATTTTGACAACATATTTATAAGTGGCTCCCATTGATGAGATGTCCACAAACTCCATTTCGGTTTGGATGTACCTGTGTAGAGTTTTGTGGTATTTCAGAAACAGATGTCGCTCAGAGTCTTTGATACCCATATTGGTGCATAAGGTATGGAAGGTATTTGTGAAATTTGACACTATTTGGTCTTACTTTTGATGCATCGTATTCCATCTCATATACTGGTCATCATAGTTTCCCATAGGGTAATATTTCTCCTTGAACACATCCATAAAAAACTCCCAAGTGGGATCAGACCAAAATATTCTGGAATCCTCTATGGAAATTTTCTCCCGGTAAGTTTTCTACCAATGTTTGACACAGGGGAGAGCCTTAAGGGGAGCAATGGTGATTTTTTCTCTATTGGAAAAATTTTGAACAAAGAAATAACCTTATATAAAATTTAACCATTTTTCCAAAGCATCTACATCGATTTGACCTTCAAATACAGGAATATAAAAATTAACTTGTACCTTGAATGGGGTAGTGTCTCCAAAGAGACTACTTGACGAAGACACGTCTTTTATTGTTGGAAATTGTTGAAGGATTTGGGAAAAAATCTCAAACATCTCGTTCCTTTATTGAATGAGGGATTCCACGAGCAATAGCTTCATGGGATCTTTTGCTCCCACGTCTCTCTTCTCTTCCTCTATGGGAGGCCTCTCTGGCTGGCAAGAGAGGTTGTCCTCAAGAGAAACTAGCTCGAGACCCAACTCTGTATACCCTAACCTCGTCGAGGTCATGCACTAAGAAACGACAAGGAGTAGCCTGCTTTGAAACCACTCATCCAGATTATTTTGAGAACGAAATGAAGGAAGAGATATAAAATTGAAATATATAGATATATTGCAATAAACATAGAAATATAGTAATGCACAATTTTTATTAATGAGAGAATGTACAGAAACTATAAAATTATAGAGTGAATGACTCGCTACAATGGTGCCATCTTATCTATGAGAAGAGATGTGATGGCTACTCTCATTTGCAAGAATATGATGTTGTTTACAATGAGGCTCTAGAGGAATTTTTAACATAAATAAAATCCAAAACCCTAACCCCTAAATATGAAACACCAAAATTCATGTGGACCCCGATGGGGTAAGTTGGTACGTCAACTTCCCAAGAGCATCACTTTTGCATACAATCTTCGTTTGGGGCGCAAGATAGCTTGTTTGAAAGGTCTATCTGAGGAATACACATTTTTCCATCACACTTTGGCTAAATATTGTAGTGTGACTATTGCAGGCCCATAAAACATTGTTTAGGGCCTCAAAATGGCCTCGAAAGTTTAGGACCCAAAAATATGTAGAAAATATGCCAAGGTGGAAACCCCTGTTTTGAGCCAATGGAATAGGTGGCTGGCCACAAAATGGATCAATCCTCCCCCCTTAGGAAGAAATGGTCTCCATTGCATGAATTCCTCGAGGAATATTTTGTTGAATCTGAACCTTGGTGAGTTTCTTGCCTTGCTGAAGAAGTTGTCCTGCTTAACTTGTTGAAGGATGTTATGAAGCTATTGTTGGAGGGGTTGGATATATTTAAGCAATCTGGTTGCATGATCTATCGAAGTGTGGGAGGATTATTTCAGTGAATATTCAACATGAAGAATATGAAGGGATTTATCATGTGGAGGAACCCTCATAGGTGTAGTAGGAATATCTAGGTGCTCTTCTACAATCTTGTTGATCTGCTTCTGTTGGATAGAAGGGTCTTGGGATGAGGCTGCAGGGGTTGTAGTTCCCTTCCCTTCTAACCATATTTTGAAGATTTTAAACTTTGCGGTATGAGAGATGAATTTGTGGCATTTTTTTGTTGGTAGAGTAGTCAGAACTACCTCTAGTATCCTATAAGGATGACCCCCCATAGTAACAATGATGCTACAAGGTCAAGACTCATAAACAACATGATACCTCCACATATATGGTTGGCCTAATATGACATCACAAACTTCCAGTGGGGAAACATTACATAGTACCTCATCCTTGAAGGTATTGATGTCTTATGACAGGAGGCACTCCTAGATGATACAGAGATCCGGTCGCTGGCGAAGCCATCTGATGTTCTATGGATGCGGATGTGGTGTTGTTAGAAAATCCAACTACTTGATGACCTATGCTGATATGAGGTTATTATTTCTTCCTCTATCAATAATAAAATGCATCAGGATCCCCTTCACCCACATCTGTGAATGGAAACGTTGCTCCCCCTCCTCAGGATCCTCTGTTTCTTTTGGTTGGATTGTTGTGGTTGCAACATTGGCAATGGGTTCTGCATCAATTATCCATCTCCTTTATTGTCTAAATCATAGTATGAGTTGGGGTTTGACTCTGTTTCTTTGAGCTCAACCACCAATGATGTTTTTGAGAAACATCCATCGGTGTTGTGCCAAGAAATTTTGTGGAATTCACACCATTTCACATTGACCTTCTTTGTCTTCCCGTTTGTCTTATTTTCCTGAGGCTTAGACTGGTTGTCTTAAGTTTGGTTGTTTTGTGATTTAGGGATGCCTTTACCATACTTTTTTTGCTATGTATTTGTAGAGCCTAACTCCCTCTTGTTCTGCTTCTTAAATTTATGCTCGATTTTGACAACATATCTATAAGAGGCTCCCAGTGATGAGATGTCCAGAAACTCCATTTTGGTTTGGATGTACCTGCGTAGATCCCCGCAGTATTTTATAACCATATGTTGCTCTTATTATTTGATACCCAGCTTGGTACACAAGGTATGGAATGTATTTGTAAACTCCGACACTGTTTGGCCCTGCTTTTGATGTAGCGTGGTCCATCTCATGTACTTCTCATCATAGTTTCCCACAGGGTAATATTTCTCCTTGACCACATCCATAAAAAAATCCCAAGTGGGCTTGGCCCCAAATATTCTAGACTCTTCTGTGGAAATTTTCTCCTAGTAAGTTTCCCACCAATGTTTGACATGGGGGAGAGCTTTAAGGAGCACAAAGGTGATTTTTTCTCTATTGGAAAAATTGTGAAGAGAGAAATAACCTTCTAGCAAATTTAACCATTTTTCCAAAGCATCCACATCGATTTGACCTTCAAATACAGGAATATCAAAATTAACTTGTACCTTGAATGGAGTAGTATCTCCAAAGCAACTTCTTGAAGAAGACATGTATGTTATTGTAGACAATCGTTGAAGGATTTGGGAAAAAATCTCCAACATTTTGTTCCTCTATTGCGTGATGGCTTCCGTGAGAAACAACTTGAAGGGATATTCTTCTCCCTCATCTCTATTCTCTTCCGCCATGGGAGGTCTCTTGGGCTGGAGAGAGCGGTTGTCCTCAAGAGAAATTAGCTCTAGTCCCAACTCTCTATACCCTGAACTCATTGGGGACATGCACTAAGAAACAACAAGAAGTAACCTTCTCTGATACCACTGATCCATATTATTTTGAGAATGAAAAGGAGGAAGAGATATAACAATGAAATATAAAGAGATATTGCAATAAACACAGAAATACAATAATGCACAATTTTTATTAATGAGAGAATGTATAGAAACTGTAAAATTACAGAGTGAATGACTCGCTATAATGGTGGCAGCTTATCTGTGAGAAGGGATGTGATGGCTAGGTTGAATTACAAGAAGATGATGATGTTGACAATGAGCCTCTAGAGAACTTTTTAACATAAAGAAAATCCAAAACCCTAACCCTGGAAGATGAAACACAAGATGTCATGTGGGCCTAGATGAGGTAAGTTGGTACGTCAACTTCTCAAGGGCGTAACTTTTTAATATAATCTATGTTTGGGGTGCACGATAGCTCGTTTGAAAGGTCTATCTGAGTACTACAAATTGTTTTGTCACACACTTTCATTAAATTATAAGAGTGACTGTGGCGGGCCCAAAAAATGTTGTTTAGGGCCTCAAAACGACCTCGGAAGTTTAGGACCTAAAAATATGTAGAAAATTTGTCAAGGTAGAAATCCCTTTTCTAAGCCAATGGCATAGGTGTGTGGCCACCAATTTTCGACTGGATCATTCTTCCTCTTTCTCTCTATGATCTTGGTTTTATTTTCTTTCCCTTGTTAATGGGGGTGAATAATGTGAGTCTATCTTAAGAACCTCTGCAAATGATGAAGACTCATAAACTTCAAGGTTTTCCTCATCTCCAAAATCTTCAAGTTTCTTTTCTTCTTCGAATATTTCCTCTTCTAACTATGGTTCCTTCTCTTTTTCAGTCACCAAACATTCCCCAAATGAGGTCCCATCCTTGACAATTGGAACCTTTTTCTCTACTTCCCTTTGTTCTTTTGTTGTTATCCCAATAGATTATTCATGAGGAGACTTTGGATTTTCCTACTCTTCTTCCCATTCTTCCATAATTTCATATCTATTACTAAAATTTAGAAGTCCATACTTCTTTCAAAGGTGATATCCCTTGGTCTATTGTTTCTTGTTTCTTTTAGGCACTGACTTGAAGGTTTCTTTCTCATTGGAGTGCTAAGGGGGTGGAGTTTTCTTTGTAGAGGGTTGTGATTCTTGAGTACATGGGAAATTCTTTGTGAAATGGTCATGCTCATGACAAAAATTACAGTTGAAAGGAATCTTATCATAATCAAGGGATTTGAATATGACTCGATCCATCCATATTGAGCTAGATCACTTCCAAAAGACATTTTTGTAAATCCACTTCCACAAAAATTCTAGCATAGGTTTATATACCCATTTTTATCTTCATTTAATCAATGAAGTGAGACAATTTATATCGAATACTTTTAAGGGTGGTTTATCCCAAAATCACACAGGGATATGTGGAAGCCTAACCCGTATAGGAGCAACTGATATTTCCATATTTGGGTCAAAATACAAGGTCCAATGGGAAAGAAACATTCCCATAGAACCCATGACATAAGGGTTGGATCTGAAAATGTTGGTCTCTCTCCTCTTTCATGTTAAATAAAAACAAGAAGAAACCATTTCCACAATAGATATCTTCAAAAGAACTGTTAAAATTTTAAGTGGCCCTTACCTCAACTGCCTAAGGATTCATCGATAAGCCTATGAACGTTTTCACTAAGGATTATTCTTGAAACAAATTGGTTTTATGCTTGGATTTAGGGATCGAGATGTCAATCTTAGGGATATCATTAGAACTTAAAAAAAATTATTCGTTCCAGGGTGTCTACTATTGGGCACTTCCATTTATTCAAGATAAATAAATGACATCTAAATAAATGGCGGCCAATAGTAAATACTGTGAATCTTTCATCCAACATCAACTAAAATTAAATTTTTAAAGGCGGCGTAGGGCTCAGGAATTTTTCTCAGCTTCTTTTGAGTGCATAGGAGTAGAAGAAACGATTAGGGGAACCCTAGCTTTTGCGAGAGCTTGACCTCAAATTTCATCCTTCATCAATATGATTGAGTGATCTCTTAACATCAAATAATGTTACATATTTATACATCAAGATTTTCCTTAATATAGGCACACTATCATAGTACACTAACAACCTGTTGAGAGAATATCTCAACCACACACCAAAATAGGAGCCAACTAGTTGAAGATAATCTCTCATATCCAACTATATCTAACAAGCTCCTAAAACTTAGAAATAAACTATTCACATAGAGATAAACTCTATCTCAAAATGATCAATACAATAACAACCACAACCTTCTCATAAGATCAAATATCACACATTAATCTATAATACAAGTAGGAGTTATTAATTCCAACACTCCCCCTTAATGAGTAATTGTCTCAATATTTGTTAGGTTAGGTATTCATTAGCATCTTTCACAAGTTCGGTGCAACAAATGCTCCATCGTGACTCAAAGAACCTCCTAATCATCAAAGTTTATATATGGTCCAACCTGAAAATTGCATCTCATACCTCGATCGTGTAGACACCACCAAATTGTTAGATTCCGTATAAAGGAAAAAACATCCACCAGAATGCATGGGTACCTAACCATTGTAATCATCGGTCTAGTAGGATGTCCTTCGGGTATATGATTCATTCAAATTGTTGATGAATGCTCTTGAATGCGATGAAAAACTGAGGTTTTTAGGTACCTCTTAGAGTCTATAACCAACACATTCCACTCATAGAGAATCCAATCGACACATGGACCACTCCTCCAAGTGTTTCCCACTCCATAATAGAGATACTACACTATATTGGACAAATTTAACCAAGCCATTAAGGACTCATGGCGAAGGGGTATGCATGCTTATCTAGGTCTTACAACATATTCCCTTTACATGTTATATACATAGATAAAAATACATGCAATTTTCAGACTCCTCGTGGAGACACCAGGTACAAGATTTTATAATATCGCCTAGTTACCATTAAAACACTCCTCACAAGTGCCAAATCTAGGTAAGATAGAAGCTCAAAATTTCCATGGATCAATATATAAGATCTATGCATACCATATTAGACTTGCTACAAATACAATGTGTGATTAACATTTTCATGTGATCATTGCTTTTGTTGAAGACAACACCAAAAATTTACCTTATTTATCCATCGTCATCCAATTTTCATTTCTACCATAAGAACTCTCACTGACATCCTTTGGACCAAACTCCAAAAGACTCTCTGCTATATCTAGAACATCATCATGTCTTCCTTGTTGTAAAATCATCATTCCACCTTATAAGTAACTATACAATTGACACTTGGCTTCCCTAGTGAGAACAATGCAACTTCATTGTATCTTTAACTTCCATGATAACCAACCAATGGTCATTTACCCATGTAATTCACTTCCATCTCTAAATCAAGGTGTGCATGATCCTCCATTCACTTATAGGACTATCATCTTGAACAACACACCAATTGGGAACCAATTGTACTTTTGGGCCAAACACTCGTACCACAAAGTTTGATAGGGAATCTATTGTACTCTAGGGCTTAACATCAACCTGACTGTAAAGACTAAACAACTAGCCATCCTATGGACATGTTTCCATTTATCGAGACACCTAGGTAACCATGTGCTCTTTATTTCTCTAAAAAAAATTAAATGGATATTGGATGTATCCAAGTGAATATTACACTTTATGCACCTACTGTAATGATCCCAAAGCATTATGCAAGGATCGTCACTTGTTTTGGTGTCTTTTAAACATTTTTTGAGTGAGGTATTTCATCAAATAGTTTGTTGATCTATTTGTTTAGATGTGTTTATATGTGTGTATGCAGCAAATAACAGAAAGAGATAACCATGGAACATACCTCAACCATATGCAATAAGATAGACAAGCCAAAACATCTCAAATCTTCTTTATTCATAAAATAGAGAAACCTACTACAATGA
>JASDQU010107641.1:39464-49481 GCA_032191745.1 Picea mariana | reverse complement strand
CCCAGGTAAGCTCAAAAACAGGTGAGATCAAGAATCTCAAAGAGAACATGGAAAAGCTGAAACAGGAGATGAAAGTGAAGGATGAAAAGATAGCTCAACTCCACAGAGAAAATCAAGATTTGCAGGAGAGAGTGAACAAGCTAAGAACCAGGTTAAAGGGCAAGACGTTATTGCAGGGAGCCAAACATGTAATTTGGGATGCTATTGCTGCGGAGGTTGCTAAATTCAGGGTTTATCTGAATTTTATCGACGACAAAGATAACATGGTTGTCACAACTCGAAACAAATGCGCTGTTGTAAATGAAATATTAGCAAAGAAGCCCTTAGAGTGGGCCCAAAACGCTATTGATTTACTCAATGATATACCAACTGCTGAACTTCAAACCATTGGTGTGAAAGATAGGACCACGTTGATCATTTCATCTAGAAGGATCATTGCTAAGCATAACTTACTTGGATCAGTCTGGAACAAATCTGTGCAAATAGAATACAACATACAAGAGTTTAAAAACGCTTTTGAAGATTTGTTCGTCAAATGCCTTCCATCATTTTGGGATGGTAAAGGCTCATTATATAATCAAGAAGACTATCACTCTCTCCTCATGCAATGCAGAATGGATCATTCTAAGTTCGAGGATATGGAAGAAAGTCTGGAAGGTCCAAGTCTGGTGGAGCATTTGGCTACAGATTTCAAAATTTTAAACAAGTTTAAAACATTGAAGGTCAACATACCAACCATGTCCTATGCTACATGCATTGACTTGGAGATTCTGATTAAAGAGATGATGGATTATGGAATCCCCTCTGATCCACAATGGAAAGAAATCATGCGGTTGGGTAAGACAAAGTGCAACGTCCCCAGAACCAACATATGATCTCCAGGTGTCACCAGTTTTGCAGATCCGACGAAAGCTCAGAGTGAGACAGATGGCGCAGAAGAAGTCAGACAGTCCAAGAAATTGTTCATGATTTTGAAACGTTGTCTTTTGCTAATTATTGTAAATCGTTTCGTATACCGAAAATGTCAGTCGAAACTATTACAGAAGCTGAAACGTTTCAGCTTCGATTGTTTTTTATAAAATTGTATACGTACTAAGAGACTTGAATTGATTAATGTTGGCAGAAGTGCAAGAGCACCTTTTGGTTGTATTAGGCTATATTTATAAATTTTCTGAATCTGAATCGAATATAAATGTAGAAGATTTTGAAGTCTCTATGAAAAGATTCTAACGAGTGGTGATATGAGCTTTGTTTCCCTTCATCATATGTATTTCCTGTAACCTGTCATTTCATTTACATTTTCTTATGTTTAAATTGGAGAGTTTAAAGGCCCAGAATTCGTCTTGTGACGCTCTTGGCTTAAGCAATTTTAACTATGTGATTGTCTTCTTAACTTATTCAGAATTCATTTCAGTAATGCTCTGATGCAGTTATTTGTTCTCTTTATCTTCCTACACTCTTTTGAATTTAAGAATAACTCAGATTCATCACCTCATTTATCCTTTGTCCTCTGGAAAGTTCTATCAGTCGATGCATTGTTTCCGTTCACTTTCAGAATTTTGACTCCATAGCCCATAGTGTTCCTCCCCTTCTTTGCCACCAACTTTATAAAAACCCCCAAACAAACCAAATCTAGCCACCGATTTCCATAGATATACCCAGTGACACGAGAGATCCCTCTCTAATTTGAGCAAGCTAGTGCCTCAGCTCTAAAGCTGGTTGAAACAGTTACCCCTGTCATTTGTCTATTCAGCCAGACAAAATTTACAGGGTGCTAATAGGAACAATAGTGGCAGTGGGTTTGCATCAATTGTTTGTCTCCTTTTATTAGTGTTTGAATCAGAGTCCGAGTTGGGGCTCAACTCTATTTCTTTGAGCTCAACCACCAATGATTTTTTCGAGCGACATTCATCGGTGTTGTGACAAGGGCTTTTGTGGAAGTCGCACCACTTCCTATTGTCCTTCTTCGTCTTCCTGTTACCCTTCTTTTCCTGTGGCTTGGACTGGTTTTCTTGAGGTTGATTGCTCTGGGATTTAGTGTTGCCTTTCCAATACTTTGGTTGTTGTGGATATGCAGACCCAAATTCCCACTTTTTCTGCTGCTTAAATTTCTGCTCAATTTTGACAACATATCTATAAGTGGCTCCCAGTGATGAGATGTCCAGAAACTCCATTTTGGTTTGGATGTACCTATGTAGAGCCCAACGGTATTTCAGAATCGAATGTCGCTTAGAGTCTTTAATACCCAGTTTGGTGTGCAAGGTATGGAAGGTATTTGTGAACTTTGGCACTGTTTGGTCCCGCTTTTGATGCAGCGTGGTCCATCTCATGTACTAGTCATCATAATTTACCATAGGGTAATATTGCTCCTTGACTGCATCTATAAATAAATCCCAAGTGGGATTGACCCAAAATATTCCAGACTCCTCTGTGGAACTTTTCTCCCAGTAAGTATCCCACCAATGTTTGACATGGGGGAGAGCCTTAAGGAGCACAAACGTGATCTTTTCTCTATCGGAAAAATTGTGAACAGAGAAATAACCTTCTAGAAGATTTAACCATTTTTCCATAGCATTCGCATCGATTTTACCTTCAAATACACTAATATTGAAATTAACTTGTACCTTGAATGGGGTAGTGTCTCCAAAGAGACTACTTGACGAAGACACGCCTGTTATTGTCGACAATCGTTGAAGGATGTGGGAAAAATTATTCAACATCTCGTTCCTCTGTTGCGCAAGGGCTTCCACGAGCAACAACTTGATGGGATCTTCTTCTCCCACGTCTCTCTTTTCTTCCACCATTGGAGGCCTCTTGGTCTGATGAGAGTGGTTTTCCTCAAGGGAAACTAGCTCGAGACCCAACTCTCTGTACCTTGACCTTGTTGGGGACATGCACTAAGAAATGACAATGAGTAGCCTGCTCTGATACCACTGATCCGTATTATTGTTTAGAATGAAATGAAGGCAAATATATAATAATGAAATATACAGAGATATTGTGAGATACACATAAATATTGCAATACACACAAAGATACAGTAATGCACAATTTTTATTAATGAGAGAATGTACAGAAACTGTAAAATTACAGAGTGAATGACTTGCTAGAATGGTGGAAGCTTATCTCTGAGAAGAGATGTGATGGCTATGCTCATTAACAAGAATATGATCATTACAATGAGCCTCGAAAGGCCTTTTTAACATAACGAAAATCCAAAAGCCTAACCTTGGGAGATGAAAAGCCAACATGTTTGTGGACCTCGTTTTGGGTAGTTTGGTGTATCAACTTCCCGAGGGCGTAACTTTGGCATACGATCTTCGTTTGGGGCGCACGATAGATCGTTGGAAATGTATTGATGAGAAGATTCATTTCACAAGCACAATCATGCGTTTGGCGATCTTTGATGTGCCCGATCATGAAAAAACATCGTTTAGGCCCTTAAAATGGCCCCAGAAGTTTAGGACCCGAAAAAATGCTAAAAATAATAAATTGCCAAAGAGTTGTTTTTAGCCAATTGGAATAGATGGGTGGCCACCAATATCCACCTGGATCAATCCTCCCTCCTTAGGAGGCAATGGTCTCCGTTTCGTTGAGTTCCCGGGGGAGAGGAGGAAGCATTTTTTGAATCTAAACCTTGGTGAGCTACTTGCCTTGCTAGAGAAGTTGCACTGCTTGGCGTGTGGAAGGTTGTCGAGAACCCGATGTTGGAAGGGTTGGACATTTTTAACCAGTTTGGCGACATGAGGTGACTGTGTGCAGAAGGAATCTTTGCGCTTTGTTGCAATGTTGTCAACCTGCTTCTACTCGATAAAAGATGCTTGGACTGAGGTTGCAATGTCCTTTTGTTCACCTTTTGAAGAGATTGTGAAGAGGTTGAACTTTGTGATATGAGAGATAAATTTGAGACACTGTTTTGTTGGTACAATAGTCAGAACTACCTCTGGTATCCTTTAGGGATGACCCCCCAAAGTAACAATGATGCTACGGGGTCGAGACTCGTAAACAACATGATCTCTCCACATATATGGCTCGCATAATAGAACATCACAGACTTTGAGTGGGGAAACATCACACAGTACCTCATCCTTGAAGGGCTTGATGTTGTATGACATGTGACACTGTTGGTTGACACGAAGATATCATCGATGACGAAGCCATCCGATGTTGTATGGTTATAGGTGTGGTGTTGTCGACAAATCCAACTGCTGAGATGAGGTTCTTCTGGATTCTGCTATCAACAATAAAATGCTGCAGGGTCCCCTTCACCCACATCTGTGAATGGAAAAGGTGTCCCCCCTCTTCAATATCCTCTGGTTCTTCTGGTTGGACTGTTGCGGTTGCGACAATGGTAGTGGGTTTTGCATCAATTATATGTCTCCTTTTATTAGTGTCTGAATCGGAGTCCGAGTCGGGGCTCAGCTCTGTTTCTTTGAGCTCGGCCACCAATGACTGTTTCAAGCGACATTCATCGGTGTTGTGCCAAGGGATTTTGTGGAAGTTGCACCACTTCCTAATGTCCTTTTTCATCTTCTCATTACCCTTCTTTTCATGTGGCTTAGACTGGTTTTCTTAAGGTTGATTTCTCTATGAGTTAGAGCTTCCTTTACCATACTTTGGTTGTTGCGGATTTGCAGACCCAAATTCTTTTTTTTTCTACTGCTTAAATTTATGCTCGATCTTGATAGCATATCTATAAGTGACTCCCAGTGATGTAATGTTCATAAACTTCATTTCGATTTGGATGTACCTGTGTAGAGCCCCGCAATATTTCAGAACCAAATGTCGCTCAGAGTCTTTGATACCCATCTTGGTGCGCAAGGTATAGAAGGTATTTGTGAACTCCGACACTATTTGGTCCTGCTTTTGATGCAACGTGGTGTATCTCATGCACTGGTAATCATAATGTCCCATAGGGTAATATTTCTCCTTGACTGCATCCATAAAAAAATCCCAAGTGGTTTCGACCCCAAATATTCCAGACTCCTCTGTGGAACGTTGCTCCCAGTAAGTTTCCCACTAATGTTTGACATGGGGAAGAGCCTTAAGGAGTGCAAAGGTGATATTTTCTCTGTTGGAAAAATTGTGAACAGAGAAATAACCTTCTAGCAAATTTAACCATTTTTCCAAAGCATCCGCATCGATTTGATCTTCAAATACAAGAATATCAAAATTAACTTGTACCTTGAATGGGGTAGCGTCTCCAAAGCCACTGGTTGACAAAGAAACACCTATTATTTTCAGCAATCATTGAAGGATTTGGGAAAAATTCTCCAACATCTCGTTCCTCTATTGCGCAAGGGCTTCCGCGAGCAACAACTTGATGGGATCTTCTGCTCCCGCATCTCTATTTTCTTCCTCCATGGGAGGCCACTTGGGATGAAGAGAGCAGTTGTCCTCAAGGGAAACTGGCTCGAGACCCAACTCTTTGTACCCTGACCTTGTCAGGGACATGCATTAAGAAACGACAATGAGGAGCCTGCTTTAATACCACTGATCCAGATTTTTTTGAGAACGAAATGAAGGTAGAGATATCAAAATGAAATATATAGAGATATTGCGAGATACACAAAAATATTGCAATAAACACATAGATACAGTAATGCACAATTTTTTATTAATGAAAGAATGTATAGAAACTGTAAAATTACAAAGTGAATGACTTGCTAGAATGGTGGCAGCTTATCTTTGAGAAGAGATGTGATGGCTACGCTCATTCACAAGAAGATGATTGTTAGAATGAGGCTCCAAAGGCCTTTTTTACATAAATAAAATCCAAAACCTTAATCCCGGAAGATGAAAAGGCAACAGATTTGTGGACCCCATTTTGGGTAGTTTGGTGTATCAACTTCCTGGGGGCGTAACTTTGGCATACGATCTCTGTTTGGGGTGCATGATAGCTCGTTGGAAAGGTATTGACGAGGAGATTCATTTCATAGGATAAAACATTCTATTTTTGATCATTGAGGTTCTCGATCGTGAAAAAACGTTGTTTAGGCCCTTAAAATGGCCCCAAAAGTTTAGTACTTAAAAAAAATGGCTAAAAATAGTAAATTGCCAAATAATTGTTTTGATCCAGTTAGAATAGGTGGGTGGAAATCGATATCCACCTGAATTAGGAGGATAACAAACATGCTACCCAACCACCCAAGCTATAAAATCGGGACGAGAGAAGAAAGTCCATGTTGCCAAAAATGATATCTTGAGCCGAGGTTCACTCAAGTGTAGCTCACTAAGGCCACCTATGCATAATTCATAGTTCCTAACAACGACTCATTGTTTTCTTCCATCTCAAAAATTAAATATCAATGTTAAAGTTTTTGTCATGCGTGAGTGGAGCATGCACATCAAAGGGTGCTAAAAAGGGTTCCTTTTGGTAGAGGGTGGTGGACTACATGGTAAGGGGGTGACACATCAAGTGTGATAACCTACATCCAAGTGATAGTGGAGTGAAAAAACTTAATTGTTTATAGTACACATATCTAGGGTCTCCTTTTCAAAGGGAGGAAACAAAAAAAGGCAGATATATAAATATAGAAATCGATATCAATGATATGATATTTCTATCCTCAAAGACACTATGTCTTAGTTCTTAATTTAATTTGTGAAGTAAGACAATGCATTTTCAAAGTCTCTAGCTACAACCTTATATTTAGTATGGTCTTGAGGAAGTAGGGGAAAGTGGCTAGAATTTCCACACCCAATTCATCTAATACTAGTTAATATTTTCCCACCAATATTAATTAGTGCTTTAGAGATTTATATCGATCAATTGTTACAGAGACAATGGCATCCCCTTAGATATACATTATTAGCCACTATCGTTAGTCGAAGATAGATATGCCTAGTTATTCCATAGGCATTGATGCATGAAGCGAGRGGGAGCTACTTTTGGCCTATCCTAATGAAGACTTATACCATAAGCACTAGTAGGGACGAGGTTAGGTGATTGATGATCACCAACAACATGTCTACATCACCGAAGGCACAATCCAGGACACTGTAAAACATCCTTGCAGTCTTACTCGATAATCTTAAATGACTATGGATTATTTGAAGCACCAAGTGAATGAAAAAGAACATTAGTTGAGGGCTTGATTGAGGGAATTGAAGGATGAGAAGATGACTCAAAGTTTTCATCTACACAAATTGACACTCAACTCATTGGCTTATGTAYGACTATCGCTTCTAGGTATGCCTTTTTGTTTGTGGGATCATTTGATAAGGGTTGTGCCCAAAATGGAAAAAAATAATTGCAAACTTAGCTACTGAGTGACATTGTATATCAGAGCATTATTATGCAAATRTATTTAAAATCTTTACAATGTTGGCAACTTACATGAACTTTGTTATTCATAACTATATAGAACACTTMTAAATCATCAATACRAAGAAGAGGATCGTTTATCTATTATAAATTTGAATTTTGCAGGGTTGTTTGTTAGTTATAAAATGGAAGTTTGTGTATGGTAATCTATACAAAAGACTATGTTTGGAGTATATATCCAAGAGTATATACAAAGTAGGGCTTTTTGGGTTGGTAGTTTTATAGTGGGTTTAGACCAGATTTGAGATGATAACCATTACAATATATACAATACATAAGACTACATTAAACACCTACATATTTATGTGGAAGTAAAGACCTACCTTAACTCAATAGAGTTTGATATACATGATGAAGATGCATGGAAGTTTCAATAATAATTAGAGACTTGATATGTATTGCAAATGAAAAGGAAACATTTTGAGACTATCATAGAGATGTTAATAGAAGCTAGAAAGTTTACTGATAAGAGAACACATGAAGAAATTCCTCAAAGGTAAAACTTTAGAGCCAATGTATTTTGTTGCTATACTTGGTTGTTCAAAGTGTTTGGTTTAATCTCCCAAATTGCTCAAATGGTTGAATTTTAGAAATTCCAAATGACTCATGCATTCCACTCTATAGGTATATTTAATCGCCCTTGAGCTTCTAGCTCAATTGACCACCTAGTTACATAGGAGATGAAAGTTGTGACATGTCAATCAAAAAAAGATAAATTTAAAGCACAAATATACAAGTAATAAAAACTCACGTTTATTGTTGAAGATAAAACTCACATTTAAACTCATTCAACTACAAATAAATAAATGAAAACGAGTAAGTTCAAAAACAATTATTTTAAACAATAAATTTTAAAACTAGTTGGAGGAGGGCTACTCTCTTAAATGATATATTCAATGTAATTAAAACTACCAAACATAGAAAAGAATCATTCAAAAGTGACATTTAAAAAACAATCCTTAATATAGATGAGATTAACACTGTCAAGCATGAAATAATCATTATAAAGTGACATTTATAACGACATTAATATGAATAGTCATTATAAAGTGACATTTATAACGACATTAGTAAAAGTCATTATCAAGTGACATGCACACAAGAAGAACATAAAACTAAATTCTCAAATTATGAATAAAATAATATAATGGTCATTATCCTTCTTCCATAAATTATAACTAAATTCTCAAGTTATAAATAAAATAATATAATGGTTATTATCCTTCTTCCATAAATTATATTAGCAATGTGTTTGATGATGTGTAAATGACTACCAAACAACATGAAGATAAATTATCTTAACAATGTGTTTGATGATGTGTAAATGAATACCAAACAACCTGAACACTTAAATAAAATAATATCATTATCCTTCCTTCATAAATTATAACTAAATTCTTAAGTTATAATTAAAATAATATAATGGTCATTATCCTTCCTCCATAAATTATATTAGCAATGTGTTTGATGATGTGTAAATGACTACCAAACAACATTGAAGATAAATTATCTAATGTGTTTGATGATGTGTAAATGAATGCTAAGATGTGTAAATGAATACCAAACAACATGAAGATTTGTATGCGTGTCTCTAATTTTGAAAACAGTAAACTATTTTCACTTTCTTTATTTATATATGGGGTAATTATTTTTGTCAAACTATAAAATTATATTTCTTTATTTTTATTTATATATGGAATAATTATTTTTTTTGTCAAACTATAAAATTATATTTTTTTATTTATATATGAAATAATTATTTTTGTCAAACTATAATTGATTAAACTATTTTCACTTTCTTTATTTATATATTGAGTAATTATTTTTGTTAAACTATAACTATAAAATTATATTATATTTGATAATTGATTGGTGGTTTAGGTGAGTCTACTGACTAAGTCATCAAATGTATCATGAGTAAGAAAGATGCATGAACACAATGAAAAGTTGATTTTTTTCATAATATGTTCTATGTAATTGGTCAATTCACTAGGGCTGAAATTTGGCAGGGGCCACTTATCTACGAGTGATTCTTTACCAGTGAAAAATTTGGTGGGGTCCACTTATTTTTGAGTGATTTTTTAACGGTAGAAGTAAGAAATAAATTCAGTGGCACCTTTTTTGACTAATTATTTTGTGAAAATTAAGATTGATAAATGATTTAGCAAGTGAATACTTGCAATGAAAGGAGAGTGAATATATTTAATGATCTTTTTTATGGTTTAATATATGATTGTAATCATTTATCATTTTATATGCTTAAAATTATAAATACATTATATATAAAAAATGTAGATTAAATGTAAAGAGAAATGTAGTGAGTTATGTTTGTGGTTTGTTATGATCAGAGTTTTTGTCTTAGTTATCATTGTTGATTATGTTCTTGGTTTGGATTTTTTGGCCTCATTTGTAGTCCTGCTTTCTCGGTGGCCCTCCTTATACTTTTACCTTGTATTGTCGTTGCAACATTTTTGATCCATTGCTTCAATTAGAATCTACCATCTTCCATCACTGCTGCATTATATAATGGTCCATCCTTGACTATGGATCCTACATTCAGTGAAGTATTGCTTTCTTTGTCTTCTCAATTTGTGATGTCGTCCCCAATAAATTATTTTGTGAAGAAGGCAGATACCTCCCCATCCTATCCATCTTTGATATTGAGATGGAAAACATTCATAACTATGGAG
>JASDQU010107639.1:134590-192108 GCA_032191745.1 Picea mariana | reverse complement strand
CCTACATGTACTTCCTTCTTCAATTCACTTTGTCATCTTAACAAATTCATTTCTCCTCAACCATGAGGATCCACGTGACATGCCACATACCACCGGAAACAACATGATGTATACTATCCATCCATGGGTGTTGTATCTGCATGTGCATTTCCCTTCATGTCCAAATACCTTCATCAATCTTGCAGTCCAAAACCCATGACTAGGGTTGACATCAATGACAACAACCAATATTCCAACATTCTTAAGTGAATCTATCCAAGGATTTTGACAAATTCAATTGGTTTTTCCTTTGACTCATACTCATTCATTTGGGATTTAGTTTACACTTTGTGGCATGGGTAACGTCTTATATCAACTCTATGTGTTTTGAAGTTTTAATCGATGGGGTGGCTTCAACTTTCTTCAAATATGAAAGAGGAATTTGGAAGGGGTGTCCCCCTGCCCCCTTTTATTCCTCCTTGTAGCTAAGGGGTTAATTAGAGATCTCAGCGACGAATCAACAAATGGCTCTTTCAAAGGTATCTTGATAAACATTCGTTGTTCTATTTCACATTCACTTTTTGTAGATAACAACGTTATATTTTGTGGTGGTTCAAAAAGAATGGTGGATAAATTAAAAGAAATTCTAGACCTATTATGCACAACCATGGGTATATTGATCAATTCATCCAAATCTATGGTAACATGTTGCGGTTTTTCTGAGCCTAAGATGCTTTACATTACCTATATTTTTCATTTTATCATAACTTCCTTTGACATTGGTTTTAAATAACTTGGTTTCCACCTCAAGTCTAATCTATATCTCAAAGGATATTGGTAGTGGCTCATAGCCAAGGTTGAAAAAAATTAAATACCTCGTGGAACAAATGGATTTCACGTGGTGGTTGGCTAGTCTTGGTCAAATCTATCCTTGAGACCACTCCATTCTATTGGATGTCTCTTGCTTGGATATTGAAAGGAATCCCTAAAAAAATTCAAGAACTCGGCTACAATTTCATTTGGTTAGGGGAACCAAGAGAAGAAGGGTATGGCTCTCGTTTCCTGGAAAAACTCACCATTCCAAAAAGCCAAGGGGGATGGGGACTTAAAAAAGTATTTCTCTTCTCCAAATATTTAGCAAAAAAAAATGTTTGGAGGATCTTACAAGGACAAGAACTATAAGTTCAAACATTTAAATATAATTATATTGGCCCTCTCTACATTGAAGATTAATTTTGATCTCCTAACAAAAAATTCCAAAAATATTATATCATTTGGAAAGCCACAATAGCAATTTTTCCCTTAATTGGGAATTCGTTAATTTGGAGGGTAGGAAAGGGAGACAAAGTCTAGGTCAGCCTTGAACCCTATATTGGGAATATATGCATGAATTTACCATAACCCTCATTCAATATCTCATATCAAAAGGACTATATACTATTCATCACATTGATAGGTGCCAAGAAACAAACTCCAAATAACAATAATGGATTTCATGGAGAAACATGGACCTCAATGACGAATACGTTGATTAATGGAAATATAACACAGAATGTCTTCAGAAATGCAATGTCTTCATCAATTATGAGGAGGAAGAAATCATATGGTCTATAAATCTCTTGGGTGGATATGAACCCAAAATTGGCTACAAGACACTAGCTTTGGAAGGAAACAATAATTCACTACTCCGGTAGTGGAAATCTATTTGGAAATACAAATGCCCAGGAAAACAAAAATATTTATGTGGCTCCTCCTAAATAATAGATCTTTAACCTAGAAAATTTTACAAAAAATAAGCTATGAGGGCCCAGGTAGATGTAGCCTTTGTGAAGAAAAATTGGAAACAAATGACCATCTCAACCTCCCCTGTCCTTTCTTAAAGAATACCTAGAAATAATTTGAAGTTATCATTAGTTTAAAATCTCATTGGCAACGAGATTCAATTGAAGAAGCTCTAAGAAATGGCACAAATAAAAAAAAAAAGCCCTTTAAAACCCTTCCCCTAACATTGTCCTAGGGAATATGGTTGGTGAGAAATGCAAATATCTTTGAGGGAAAGGACACCTTGCCTTTCAAAGGAGCTTCTCAAAGCCTCAACATATTAAGTTCATTTATGCAATTCTCCCCCATCCCTCATCATGATCAAAAATCAAAAGTTAATATAAACAAAGAAATTCCTTAATCGTTTTTCAATGGAGCCTCTCAAGGTGCTCCACTAAAGGGAGCGACTGGAGAAATAATATTGTTCTCCCAAAATTATTTCCTCAATTTCAAAGATGGGATCGGTCAATATATAAATGACTGTAGTGAATTTGCATCCCTCAATTTGGTTATAATCCTTGCTCTTGAAAAAATAATCACACAAATCCAAGTTCACGGCGACTCCCTTTTAGTGATCCAATGGATGAAAGGAGAATCGTCTCTAAGAAATTCCATGCTTCAGTTATTGTTCCATGACATCTTCTTGATGGTTTTTGTTGGGATAATAGTGGTCTTGTGTGTTTGGATAGAATTTATAGAAATATAACATTTGATGATGTATTTGATGTTGTTAACTTTGTATTTCATTCTTTCTTTATCAAATTTTCTTCTAACTATGTTTTACTAGAATTTTAGGGAGCAATTATGATCTTATGTAAAACAACACGTGTTTTTTTGCTTATGCTAGATGGATATTCCAAATGACTTTTGTATCTCAAATGCATGAATTTTTAAGAAAAATTGTTCTTAAAGGACATCATGATCCCTTTGTTATTATAGTCCAATTTCTATGCCTTTTTGCAATTTGTTCATGATTGTTATTGATTGGTTAGCGGTGATTGAAATTACAATATTATACAATAATCACTATTGTTTCTATGGTTTCATTTTATCAATAACTAAAATATATCATTCTCATTATCCATTAGCTGAAATTTTCTCAGTAAAATATATCAGTCTCATTATCCATTAGCTGAAATTTTCTCATGTTCAATATGTTAGGTTTCCATTACATCCATCTAAATATAAAACTTGAAGTTTAAGATATTAGAGCACATATGTATAATCTATGTTTTTTCTGTACCCACTTTTATTTATCATAGGCATTGTGGCATGAAATGTGAATTTCATCATTTGAATCTCTTCTAAGGATTATTGGGTATGTGCCAAAATAATATTCCTAGGATCATGCTAAATTTGAATCTCTTGTAAGGATTATTGGGTATGTGCCAAAATAATATTCCTAGGATCATGCTAAATAATAGAATTTTAGTAGTATTTTATTTGAAACATGCATCTTGCATATATACATAATTGTCAAATAATTACTATTAATCTAAGGAATAATAGTTGGCATATAGAATTTTAGTAGTATTTTATTTGAAACATGCATCTTGCATATATAAATAATTGTCAAATAATTACTATTAATCTAAGGAATAATAGTTGGCATGTCTTCCTTTCACTGACTTGGTGGTTATTCTTAGGTAATTTATTATATTGCAATTATCGACATTTTTAACTTTTCAAGTTGCTTATACTATTTGATTATGTTTTAACAATTAAAAAAATGGTAGATTTGGCAACTTGTTTGAAAGCACGTGTCTTTTTTAAGAACTTCATGGAAAGATGTGCACTATATTTATTTATTGAAATTGATTTTCATTACTACATAGTTATTAATTATTTTTAAATAGCCAAATCTAGGATAATGTATTTTTTTGAGAAATGGAATATATGTTAGCATTGGGTTCTATTAATAGTTACTAGGGGCATTATGCAGAAGGCAATTGTTTCGAAATATCATTTAGAAATTAATTATCTAGATGCATACATAGTTATTGATTATATTAATACTAATACAATTGTTTTGAAATATCATTTAGAAATCAATTATCTAGATGCATACATAGTTATTGATTATATTAATACTACCAAATCTAGCATAATGTGTTTTTTTTCAAAAATATAATATATGTTAGTGTCGTTTTCTATGATAGTTGCTAAGGCATTATGCAAAAACCAAATTCTTTGAACTAATACTCAAAAAACCATTATTCGATACCACTAATTGAATTTATTTTCTTATTATAAGAGTGGCACTTTAAGGTATCTACCACAAATAATTTGTAATGCTATTAGTTGGGGTCCGAAGCACCATGGAAAACTTGTTCATGCCAGTTTTGCTAATTTTCTAATTTGTATTATTAATTGTATGGTTGTGACCGTTAGTTTTATTGCAAGCCTTATATGATTAGAAGAGTGGTTATTTAGAGTTGTAAACTTGTACGTCTTATTCTACTTTCAAAAATAGTAATACATATGTGAAACAGTCATGATTTTGGTGTGGAAGGCCAACCCATCATGGGCTACTTGGTGCACATTTTGTTATGTGGAACCACTATTTGTAAGTTCTCAAACTAGGTGTTAAATCCTAGGTCTGCACTTCTTTCTTCTATTTGTCTAAACTAGCCCATCCATCTGTCAACTTAGCTTCTACTTAGTTTTTCTTCATGATGTGTTGAGTTATTTCAATTTGTTTCTTGTCATTCCTTATTTGTTTTTTTATTAGTTCCTTCTTCTTTATAATGTCAATCTAATTCATGATTTGAATTAAATAAGTCTTATCATCATGGTTATGTTATTGATGGGTTGAAAAAAAAAAGATAACTTCAGCCTATTGATGCAAAAAGGTATTGATTGCAAGAATTCACACATTCTTGCAAATAACAGACATACGTTATTTTATGAGTTTTAACGTTCTAAGAAAAAAATTAAATTAAATAAAAGCATGTTGGTGCCCAGCATGTGATGACATCTTCCTGTACACTCGAGATCGTGCACATTTCTTTTCTTGTACAGCTATCATTGCAGGTTATGCTAGGATCGTGCAGGTTTGGATCTCAAGCAATTATCATTGCAGGGTTTGGTGCAGTTATGATTGTAGGATATGTATGAACCTGGAATAATGCATACCTTCAACCACTATTCTCAGCAAAAGCATACATAGCACGATGGTGTCACCCTAAGAACGTTGGCAATTGAACAGAGCAGAGCCAACAAGGCTCGAACTATTCAAGGATATACCAAAAATTAGGGATATTTTTATCAGGGGAGAATGGTTCAACTTCATATGTTCCTTCAATGGACATCACATAGGAATTTCCCTAATTTTCATGCAGAAATTCGATGGTTTTTAGACTAGGATCAGGGACATAACCATCCATATTATAGAGCACTTCATCGTTGGGCATGCGTTGTCCCGATTAGTGGTGAGAGATGGTTTAAAAAAGGTAAATTGTCAGCTGAAATATGCAATAATTTTCTGGTGGAAGAACATCAAAACCTTGATTGGATCCAGAGCATCCCAATCCTTCGGCTTAAAGAAGAGTCAAGGGGCAGTCTATCTACAATTCAAAAATATATCATGGGAGAAGGTAGATTCTCAATTGTTCATTGTTATCACATTAGATTCCTCATGCATTTAAACGGTGAAAAGGAACTAAACCTCCCCTTTTGTATTCTTAAAAGCCTCACTAAGATGTCTAAGAAAATCCAGAATTACCCAGAATCTACTCATAGAAGCCTCTATCACCATGGGTTTATTAAAATATGGGTTATATTTTCTCTCAGTGAATTGGATATGTCTTGGACCGATTTTCTGGTGCCTTTAGGGTTACAGGAAGAACAAGGAATTAACCAGCAACCTGAAAAACAACAGGATGATATTTCCCAGGCAGTTAAGGTTTCTCCTAAACCTGGGAGTTCATCCAAATCCACCCAGCGAGCCAAGGATAAGACCTTATCTAAAAAAGGGAGGACATGATCAAAGAAAGAAAGATCCATTACTCCTTAAAGGGAGGAAATTCCTTGAAGACAATTAAGGTCCTCTACATCAAAACAAAGGGAAAGGGAAAGTGGCAAGGTATATGTCAGAAACTATATCAAAAAGGAAGAAAATCAAGCCATCCCAGTAGGCCAATCATCTCCTGAACATTTTGAAGATAAGCCTATGCCCATAGTTATGCAGGAAGACAAAACCCCCAAGTTGAGAACAACCAGATAAAGGAGGAGTAAGAAGGCCAATTCAGATATTGTTGTAGCAGAGTTTGTGTCATTAAACAACCATATTGAAGATTCCCCTGTGGCCAAACAGATCAAAAAGAGAAACGGGATCCAGGTCCTTGGAATGCCAAGCAAGCCGAGCAGAAAAATGAGGCTCACAAACCAATTGAGGTTGAATTACAATGCATTATTTGATCCATACTTAACATACCAAATGCCCATAGTGATTGAAGATCACGATACTGATGAAGACCTCTATGAATTCGTCAATATGGAGGAGATGGCCATGCATACCTTGAAGGGGATGACAAGGGACGAGACCATAAACAAATGCAGTAAAGGGGAGACCTCAGGTGTCAAATCTGTTGTTGTAAAAGCATAGTACATTGTTGATCCAGAATCAGAACAAAATGTGATGGACATTGTTCCAAACCTTGATTAGGATTATGATGACATAAGTCTAGATACAGAGTAGGTCCTTAAGCAAATTTTATAGGATATCAAACAAGAGATAAAAGGGAAAATGTTAATGGTGCAGGAACCTATGAGAGACACCAATGATAAAAAAACCGATAAAAGACCCAAATATGAAATGATACCAAGGAAAGGAAAGATTTCCATCGACCTCAATAAACCTATTTTTGAGGAACCATCGGCCCAAAAACGGAAGCAAAGTAAAGGCAGAAATAAAGCCAAAACTGGAAGCTGACAGGGGCATGGATGACAGTAACCACCAGGTGCAAGTTCTCAAGCAACAGAATTATAACATGATGCAGCAAATCCATAATCTAAAACAACAAAACCAGGATCTTGAGCTGCAACATACAAAGCTACAGAATAAATATCATAAGTTGCAAAAGAAACACCAGAAAACTTGCTTGTTCTTGAAGGAGATTATCTAAAGGGCTACTGCTGTCAAAAAGAAAAAAAAAATTGAAACTTTTTCCAGCTTTATCTACCACTATTCAGGATTTGTCTCTAGTCATTGGCATGCATGGGAATGAATCCAGAGTCAAAAGTCGGTTACAACTTATGAAGACTCTTGTTATGCATGTCTTTCACTTCAATTATCAGCAACAGTTCTTGGTGCACTAATAGAATATTTTCTGGTTTAAAGTTAGAGGTATTACTGCCACTTGTAATAAATTGTTATTTTTTATAAGAACAATATTTTTGGTTAAGGTCAAAATGATGGGGAGTTATCCCTATGAACTAACACTTGAACTCAACTCTACTCAGTTTAAATAAATGTTTACAAGTTGTAGCTAAGAAATAACAGTGAAGTTAGTATCTACATGCTCTAAATGTAATGTAAAGTTGAACTTCAATCCTATATAGGTATTCGAACCATCTCATGAGGAGGATAAATACATGAATCTATGAATGTAAAATGGTTCAGTTTTGGGGGGTATCAAGCATCAGGATTTGGTTGTGCTTTGAAGTATCAATCTGTTAAGTTTTCCACCTGGTGAATATAATTTTTGGTGACAGACTGTGTTTTCTCAAATCTTATTTGTCTTATAACCTTATCTGGATGCAAATTGAAATGTATGCAAATAATTTTTTATTTTTGTTTCAGCTATTGTCTCAATGAACTATTTATTGCCATGCAACTTGTTTTCATCTATATTTTTCAGTGAATAGTTTATTGTCATACAACTTGTTTGGAGGATTTGTCTCTAGGTCCATCTTTTGGATCTGAAATATCATTTTACTTCTAAAAGTTCATGCAACAAGTCACACATTGTATGCTTGTTAGTATTTCCTCTGTTTTGTCATCATAGATTTATCTTCTTACCAGGACGCATGCCACCAACTAAGGAAAACCTTGTAGTTAATGTTTCTGAACATCCCAAATAGATCCATGTCCTTGGAAACCCATCTATCAGCTGACCATCCAAACAAACAAACTTAATTCATTAAAAAAACAATCATTCCAACCCTTGAGGTGGCCTAGCTCTGCCCTTTAGTAGTTAGGTGCATACCTTAGGACCAACATATTATGGCATTGTTGTCAGGGAAATAAGTAACAAAGTATATTTCCCTAGGAGAATGACAATGATCAGATCTAATATTTGATGGTAAACAAAGATTAGGCATTAAACCAAATGCCATATTTCACCTGGAAACTCCATTGAATGCAAATCTATTAAGGAATTCTATCTCCCAAGAAGGGATTCAGGAAATAAAATCCTGAGCATACTAAAGCCTCAAAAGTCAACCTTGACCTGAATGGTGACACAAAAACATCTGATCCAAAGAGGAAACTAAGGAAGTCCACACTTGCTAAGAGACATCCCTTTCCATCCAAAGTCAGGCCTGCATTTGAAAAGGGTGCCCATGTCCTCAACAAAAACTATCCTGAAATTATTATTTTTGAAAACCCCCTTGTGATAAACCCTTGGATATCTCTTGCCTCAACCTCTACCTCATCATCTTCGAGAAAGAAACCAGACCAACATCTCCTCCTCAGTCTCAAATCCCATTTTTTCCAGAAATGGTTTTCAACAGGATGAAATCCATCATTACAGCTAGGTATGCACCTTTAGTGCTACCTCAAAACCTAAATGCATTTCCAATAGGAGACTACATGAAATATCTGCCCATATATAATGGTGAAGGATATATTACTATTGAAGAAAATCTAGTAACATTTTACAACTTTGCAGATAATTTTAACATTGAACATGCAAATGTATGGATGAGGTTGTTTGTGAAGATCCTAGATGGAGAGGTAAGGTAGTGGTTATGTGGTATAACTCCAGCTTCTATCACAGGTATCGAGGCAATGGATGAGTCCTTTCTAAAACAATGGGGAGATAGGAGGGATTACCTATACTACATCAATGAGTTTGGAGATTTGAGGAGGAAGAATGGTGAGTCTATGTTAGAATTCACTAAAAGGATCAATATGAAGTATAACAAGATCCCTTACGAGATCAATCCCACTGAAGCTTCAACCAAGTTCAAATTTTCAAATGCATTTGATGATGAATATTCTCTCTTGTTAAGGGAGAGGAGGTCCACCGTTTTGTTATCTATGCAAGAGGCATCCATAGAGGTTGAGTCTAACATCCTAGATTTAGAAAAATTGAAGAACAAATCAGATAGGGACAAAAAGAATCATAAGGAAGAGATTCCTTCTTTTTCCAACCCAACAGAATCCAACCCAAAACAAGATGAGGTGAACCGAACCTTGAAGGCCTTGACTTCAAAAATAGCTAAACTAAATTGGGAATCCAAGAAGCCAAACAGACCATGTCAAGATGTTGCAAACACAAACACTAATCCATTTAGAACACCTAACAATGTCCCTCAAGTCATGCAGAGGGAAACGAGGAATGGTGAAGATCATACGATGGTTCCCCCATTTCAGAACAATGAAGTTGAGGAGATGGATGAGGGTAATGCCATTGGAGATGAATCTACAGTATTGTTTAATTCAATTGACCTCTATTCCAGTCATCTAATCCAATAAGACTATGAAATCTCTCAATTTTCAACCCAGTTTGATGATGATGGAAAGGGAGAAGAGATTTTTCAAATCCAACCCCAAAAGAAGTACAATTTAAGAGCTAGGCCAGGGGTCCAAAAAAAGACACAACAAATAAAGCATATCAGCAACAACCAATTAAACCTATTGTTCCAGAGGTAAAAAAAAGCAGACAGACAACCAACTTCTTTTAACATAGAGCACGAGTTAAGAAAAATCAAGATCCATGTACCTTTGAAAGAGTTACTAAAATAAGAAATCAAATTCCCCTCCCAAGCAAGGTCTAAACAAAGACACAACAAATAAAGCATATCAACAACAACCAATTAAACTTGTTGTTCCAGAGGTAAAAAAAGCAGACAGACAACCAACTTATTTTAACATAGAGCACGAGTTAAGCAAAATCAAGATCCATGTACCTTTGAAAGAGTTACTAAAAAATATCATTTAAAGAGGTCTATCATGAAGTTTTTAAAGCCACCCACTTCTGCTATCTCATCTGATGTGATAAGCCTGCAAAATGAGAACCTTTTTATCGTTGTTTTCCCACACATTGAAGATGGGTCTGATGCTTCCCCACCTTTGTATATATCCTTGAATGTACATGAAAAAATCTTGCATAATTTCCTAATGGACTCACGGGCCTCTCATAATGTCATTCCTAAGGTTGTCATGGAAGAGCTAGGGCTAGAAATTACCAAGCCATAACACAACCTTTACTCTTTTGACTCCAAAAAGGCTAAATGCTTGGGATTAATTAAGGATCTAGTTGTCTCTCTATCTCATTTTCCCATGAAAAGTGTGGTTATAGATATTGTTGTAGATGATATACCTCCAAAGTTTGGCATGATTTTATCCAGGTCCTAGGCCAAGAAAGTGGCAGGATCTCTACAGATGGATCTCACATATGCGACCATCCCTATTTTGGAGGAGAACATAGAATATTGTATAAAGAATTCAAATTGGCTTACATTGTGAGTGATCATCAGAATCCAGGTAATCATCCAATTTATGTTTTAGAGGATGAAATTGGGTCATCTATTTTTCATATTAATGATGATGCACCATAAATATCAGTCAGTAAATGCATAAAACAACTAGAGGTAGACCAAGGAAATGAACTCTGGAAGATGTATTTTGATGGATCATCTTCAAAGGAGGATTCTGGTGCTAGAATAGTTCTCATTTCCCCTTTAAGAGAAGTGGTGTCACTCTCATACAAATTAGAATTTGAAACAACCAACAACATAGCAGGGTATGAAGCCTTGGTGCTAGGGTTGAGAGTTGCTAATGATATGGCCATTGACAAATTGGAATTCTTTGGTGATTCTGAACTGGTTGTTAATTAGGTGAAGGACACTTATCAAACAAAACAGTTGAGGTTGAAACAATATATAAATGAGGTATGGGACATAGTTGACAATTTCTTTCTAGCTTTCAATATTTCATTTGTCCCCAGAGATGTCAATCAAAGGGAAGACTCTTTAGCTCTAGTTGCTAGTACCTCCAGGCCTCCCATTGGTCCTCAAATATGAGGTGGAGGTTAGGCATAGAACAACTATACCATACAATGTTAAGCACTGACAATTTTTTAGTGATGATTTGGAGCTCAAAATATTTCTGCAAACCATTGAGGAATTTTCAAATATTTCCATTGACCAAGAGAACGAGGATAAGGAAACAGAAAATCAATAGGCACCTCCTTTTCTGAATAAGGTGGTTGGTCACAACATTGTGGAAATTAAAACAAATCATATTCCAAGGGGCTTAGTCCCACTGGAGAGGATTTTTTACATCAATGATGTCTCCAGGAAAGTTTCCATTCAAAGTCAAGAATAGGAGGTTGTAGACTGCAACATTGGGACAGTTGCAAATCCCAAAATTTTTAAGATATCCATAGCACTTCCAGATGAGCAAAGAAACATGTATGTTAGCCTTATGAAAAAATTTGTTGATATTTTTGCATGGTCATATGAGGACCTAAAGACCTTTGATATTGACATCATTCAACACAAGATTCCTCTGAAGGTGGGCTCAAATCCATTTAGGAAGAAATTAGACAATTTAATCCTCTGTTAATGTATATTATTGAAAAATAATTGAAGAGGATGCTTGATCCCAAAATCATTGTTCCCTTCAGATATTCATATTGTGTGGCCAACTTGGTACCTATCAGAAAAAAGAGTGGATAAATATGCTTATGTGTGGACTTCACAAACCTGAACAAGTGTTCGTTGAAATACTATTATCCATTGCCCAAGATGGACCATATTTTTCAAAGGGTAGTAGGTTCCCACACAATTTCCATGTTGGATGGATATTCTAGATACAACCAAATAGCAGTACTTGAAGAAGACAAAGAAAAAATTGCCTTAACTACCCCATGGAGCACATTCATGTATGAAAAAATTCCCTTTGTCCTAATGAATGCAGGGGCCACCTTTCAAAGGGCCATGGAAATTTCATTTGTGGGTGAAAAGGACAAGTTCATGGTTATATATATTGATGAAATCACCATCTTCTCAAAATCTGATGATGAACATTTGTAACACCTGGAGCAAATCTTTCAAAAATGTAGAAGGTATGGAATCTCTTTGGATCCCAAAAATCCCATTTTTTTATATTAGAAGGAAAGATTCTAGGCCACATTATATCTATAGGGGGGATAAAGATAGACCCGGAAAGGGTAGATGCCATTCAAAAATTGACATCCCCGGGATTAAGAAGGCCATACAGTCTTTTATAAGAAAAATAAATTTCTTGAGGCAATTTGTACCAAACTTTGTTGAAATCATTAGGCCTATACTAACATGATGAAAAAGGATGTTGAAATTAAATGGAAACATGAAGCAATATCATCCTTCCAAGGGATAAAGAAGGCTCTAATTGAATCCCATGTTATGGCTAGTCCAGATTATTCCAAAGAATTCTTGATTTTCTCTTTTTCCTCTGAGGAGACTATTGTTGTTGTGCTTCTGCAAAAGAATGAATATGGGCATGAATAACCCATTTCCTTCTTCAGAAAATCACTCAAGTATGCTGAATTAAAATATGACATATTGGAGAAACAGACTTATGCCTTAGTGAAAGATTTGAATTCAATCAGGGGTTATTTTCTACAATCCATCATAACATCTTATGTTCTTATCAACATTGTAAAGGATATCCTTGTCCAGCAAGATAGTGAGGGGAAGAGGGGGAAATGGATAGTCAAACTTCTGGAATATGATCTGCATACAAATCCCACTAAGTTTATCAAGGGATGGGGCCTTGCAAAATAGTTGTCTGATTTGAATTGCAAAGCATTGGAATTGCACCATAAAGATGATAAGAAGACCATGTAGGTACTTGATAAGTATTCTCTTTCACTATGGTATAGAGATATAATTTATTTTTTACAGGTCTCTTAAATTGAAATCTGTAAAATTATTCATTTTAAACCAGAATTTATATTGGAAAGACCTTGTTGGTATTTTGTTGAAATGTCTGGATGAAGATGAATCAAAACAGGTTGTTACTGATATGCATATAGGATTTTTTGGAGGGCACTGGCATTGGAAAGCCACAACCCTGAAATTTCTAAGGGTTGGATACTACTGGCCTACCATATTTTCTAATGTGTTTTCCATGGTCAGAACTTGTGAAGAATGTCAGAAATTTGTTAGAAAGCAAAAATTGCTCTCACTGCCCATAAAACCCATTGCTACAAATGACCCATTTCAACAATGGGGATTTGATTTTATCGGTGAGATAAACCCACCCTCCAGTGGACAACATAGGTGGATTATTACTTCCACTGACTACTTCACAAAGTGGATTGAAGGTGTTCCTACTAGGAATGTTACTAACAAGGTGATCATGAACCTTTTGGAGACAAACATCTTTGCCAGGTTTGGATGCCCCAGGAAATTAGTAACAAACAATGCTCAGGAATTCAAATCCAATGCCATGATTTATTTCTATGGGAATTACATCATTATCTTGACACACTCTACACCATATTACCCATAGGGGAATAGGTTGGAAGAGTCATCAAATAAAACCCTCATCAGGATCATCAAGAAATTGTTGGCTGGAAATAAAAATCATGGGATTCCAAACAGAAGTACACCTTATGGGATGACAGGATCAGCACTAAGAAGTCATTGGGTACCTCTCCATTTCAGCTAGTCTATGGGGTGGATGTTGTTTTTCCAACACACCTTGGTCTACCAGTGTTTAAATTTATGCAAGAGGAAGTGGAGGAGCCTAATGACATCTAGAGGAGGATATTTCATATCATTGAATTTCATCAAAGAAGAGAAGCATTAAATGAGAATACTAATGCTTATCAAAGAAAGGTCAAGGTAGCCTTTGATAGGAAAACCAAAATAGAAATTTTTCAAGCAGGTGACATGGTTATGAGGTGGGATGCCAGGAGGGAGGACAAGCCCAAGAATGGCAAGTTTGATAACCTTTGGTTTGTTTTCTTCAAGGTAGCCAATGTTTTGGATAAATAATACATTTATATTGCAAAATCCATATGACATTGGTATCTTTGGAAACCCAGTCAATGGGCGCTTCCTGAAGCATTATTTTTCCTAATGAACCAAAGGTGGTTCAACTTGTACATAGTTGTTTTCATTTGCAGTACGATTCAGTAGTTTAGTTTGAATAAAAGAATCTGCATCCCAAATAAAGGCATTGGGGTATAGTTTCAAATTTGGTTTCCAGTTGAAATAAGACAAGTGACAAGGATGCTAAAGGGAGTAAAGTGATTGTTGGCAGGGGGGAAGAAATAAAGAATTAAGGCACACATGTATGTTTTTCTTAGCACCTCACAAAAAAGTGCTACCACCAGTTGGAGTCGATGTTAAATCCTAGGTCTGCACCTCTTCCTTCTATTCCTCCAAACTATCTCATCCATCTTTCAACCTAGCTTCTACTTAGTTTTTCTTCATGATGTGTTGAGTCATCTCAATTTGTTTCTTGTCATCCCTTATTTGCTTTTTTATTAGTTCCTTATTCTTTATAAGGCCAAGTCAATTCATGATTTGAATTAAATAAGTCATATCACCATGGTTATGTCATTGTTGAGTTGAAAAAAAGGATAACTTATGCCTATTGATGCAAAAAGGTATTGATTGCAAGAATGCCCCATTCTTGCAAACAACAGCCATACGCTATTTTATGAGTTTTAACGTTCTAAAAAATATTTTAAAGTTTAAATAAAATCACCTTGGTGCCCATCATATGATCACATATTCATGTACACTCAAGATCATGTGCATTTCTTTCCTTGTATAGCTATCATTGCAGGTTATGCTCTGATTGTGCATGTATGGATATCAAGCAATTATCATCGCAAGGTTTTTTGCAGTTATGATTGCAGGTTTTGTATGAACCCACAATAATTCATACCTTCGACCATTATTATCAATAGAAGCAGCCAGAAAATGATGGTGTCACCCTGAGAATGTTGGCAGTTGAACAGAGAAGAGCTAATGGAGCTCAAACTATTCGAGGATATACCATAAATTAGGGATATTATTATCGTGGGAGAATATTTCAACTTCATATGCGCCTTCAATGGACATCACATAGGAATTATCCTAATCTTCACGCAGAAATTTGATGGTTTTTAGATTAGGATCGGGGACATAAACATCCATATTACAGATCACTTCATCATTGGGGCATGCGCTCTCCCGATTATTGGTGAGAGATGGTTTAAAAAGGGTAAATTTCTAGTTGAAATCTACAATACGTTTCTAGTGGAAGAACATCAAAACATTGATTGGAGCCAGGGAATCCCAATCATTTGTCTTAAAGAAGATTGGAGGGACATTATGTCTGCAATTCAAAGATATATCATGGGAGAAGGTAGATTCTCAATCGTTCACTGTTATCACATTAGATACCTCTTGCATTTAAATGGTGACAAGGAACTAAACCTCCCCTTCTATCTGCTTAAAAGCCTAACTAAGATGTTTAAGAGAATCCAAAATTACCCAGAATATTCTCATAGAAGCCTCTATCACCGGGGGTTTATTAAAATAATGGTTATATTTTCTCTCAGCAAATTGGATATGTATTGGACCAATTTTCTGGTGTCTTTAGGGTTACGGGAAGAACAGGGAATTAATAGTAACCTGAAGAACAACATGATGTGATTTCCCAAGCATCTAGGGTTTATCTTGAACCTGGGAGTTCATCTAAAGCCTCCCAACGATCCAAGGAGAATACCTTACCTAAACAAGTGAGGACATGATCAGATAAATCAAGATGCATTACTCCTCAAAGGGAGGAAATTCCTCGAAGAAAATTAAGGTCCTCTACATAAAAATAGAGGGAAAGGGAAAGTAGAAAGGTATATGTTAGAAACTATATCTGAAAGGAAGAAAATCAGGCTATCCCAGCAGGCTAATCATCTCCTAAACATTTTGAAGATAAGCCTATGCCCACAACTATGCAGGAAGACAAAAACCCCAAGTTGAGAACAACCAGATAGAGGAGGAGTAAGAAGGCTATTCCAGATATTGTTGTAGAAGAGTTTGTGTCATTAGAAACCCATATTGAAGATTCCCTTGTGGCCAAAAATAGAAAAAATATAAAGGGGAGCCAGGTCCCTGTAATTCCAAGCAAACCAAACAGAAAAACTAGGCTCACAAACCATTTGAGGTTGAAATACAAGGGATTTTTTTATTCATCCTTAAAACACCAAAATCACATAGTGATTGAAGATCAAGATACTGATGAAGACCTCTCTAAATTCACCAATATGGAGGAGATTTCCATACCTACCTTGAAGGGGATGACATGGGACAAGACCATGCAAAAATGCAATAAAGGGGAGACCTCGGGTGTCAAATTTGTTGTTGTAAAAACATAGTACATTGTTGATCCAAGATCAGAAAAACATGTGGTGGACACTAGTATAGACCTTGATTGACATTTTGATGACATAAGTCCAGATATAGAGCAGGTCCCTAAGAAGATTTTACAGGATATCAAACCAAAGATAAAAGGGAAAATGTTAATGATGCAGAAACCTGTGAGAGACTCCAATGATTAAAAACATGATAAAAGACCTAGATATGAAATGAGACCAAGGAAATCCAAGATTTCCATCGACCTCAATAAACTTGTTGTTGAGGATTATCATAGTCCCAAAAATGGAAGCAAAGTAAAGGAAAAAATCAAGCCAAAACTAGAAGCTAACAGGGACATGGATGACAGTAACCACCAGGTGCAATTTCTTAAGAAAAAGAGTGATAAAATGAGGCAGAAAATCCAAAATCTATAGAAACAAAACAAGGCTCTTGAGCTACAACATACAAATCTGTATAATAAATATCAGAAGTTGCAAAACAAACACCAGAAAACTTGCTTGTTCTTGAAGGAGATTATCTAAATGGCTATTGTTGTCAAAAAAAAAAAAAAAATTGAAACCTATGTCATATTGATCTACCACTCTTCAGGGTTTGTCTCTAGTCATTTCCATGCATGGGCATCAATACAGAGTCAACATCCAGTTAAAACTTATGAAGACTCTAGTTATGCATGTCTTTCACCTCAGTTATCAACAATAATTCTAGTTTCAATGATAGAATATTTTCTAGTTTAGTTAGAGGTACTACCACCACTTGTAATAAATTGTTATTTTTTATAAGAACAATATTTTTGGTTAAGGTCGAAGTGACGGGGAGTTATCCCTATGAATTTACACTTGAACTCAACTCTACTCAATTTAAAGAAATGTTTACAAGTTGTAACTAAGAAATAACAGTGAAGTTAGTATCTACAGGATCTAAATGTAACGTAAATTTGAACTTCAATCCTAGATAGGTATTTGAACCCTCTCATGAGGAGGATAAATACATGAATCTATGAATGTAAAATGGTTCAGTTTTTGGGGGTATCAAGCATTAGGATTTTGATTTTCTTCGAAGTATAAAACTGTTAAGTTTTCCACTTGATGAATATAATTTTTGGTGACAGACTGTGTTTTCTCAAATCTTATTTGTCTTATTATCTTATCTAGATGCAAATTGAAATGTATGAAAAACATTATTTCTTTTCCTTTCAATTATTGTCTCAATGAACTATTTATTGTCATGCAACCTGTTTTCAACTATTGTTTCAGTGAATAGTTTATTGTCATACAACAAGTTTGGAGGATGTGTCTCTATGTACATCTTTTGATCTGAAATATCATTTTAAGTTTAAAATTTCTTGCAGCAAGTCACACATTGTATGCTTGTTAGTATTTCCTTTGTTTTATCTTCATATATTTATTAGCTTACCAGGATGCATGCCAACGGCTAAGGAAAACCTTGTAGTTGATGTTTTTGAACATCCCAACTAGATCCATGTCCTTGGAAACCCATCTATCAATTGACCATCCAAACAAACAAAATTAATTCATAAAAAAACCAATCATTCCAACACTTGAGGTGGCCTAGCCCTTCCCTTTAGCAGTCAGGTGCAAACCTTAGGACCAACACTAGGTTTGACTAATCTATGGTTGTTTTATTTACAAGTCCATTCTTTGTGAAATCTCTCATACTAGTAATATTGAATTAGTCTAGAAAAGAGACTTTTGAGGAACTTCACTCTATCAGAAAATTAGAAAGGAGAAATATTTGACTACATCCAAGGTTGAGCTATTGCATAACTATGCTAAAGAAAAATACTCATTTTAATATTTAAATTTTGATCTCCTAAAAGTCATTGTGAGAAGGAATTAATGAACTCTTTAATAAATACTATATAGAAGTTGTTTGATAGTAGTGTCATGGAAGATTCAAGATTTAGTGAGTAATTGAAGAACTAGGAATTCTATATTGGTAGATTGTAATCTTGGGAAGATGCACTTACATATTCATGTAACAAAGGTGATTCCATCTTAGCCATGTGTAATGGAAAGTATTGGAGGTTATTAAAGCCATAGATTTTGAAGAAAAGGCTTAGAGTTTCACAACAAACTTTTTGTGATGCCATTTAAGAGCGAGATTGTCATTTTTGGTGGACTTCATTTTGTGAGAAGATGTGACGAGTCAACATATTGTTGAAAATGGATGATCTGAGAGTCCTTTATGTAGTATGATTGAATTGGAAATAAATTTATTCATATGCTACATATCATTTCCCCCTTTATAATAATCATACTATTAATTATAAATAAATATAAGTGTATGCTACATATCATTGCCCCATTTGTAATATAACATTGAACTGGGCATTCCTAATTTATATGGTTGGAATTGGCCAAGATGTAATATTAAGGCAAAGATTCAACAAATTCCATGGTCATGGATGGTTAAATCTACACAAATCTCATGGCTTGTTTCATTTAGACAACTTCACATATGTTGTAGGAGACTATTTGTTTGACTCTCTCCAAGCTCTACTACACTTGAGGTACACATCAGTTGAATTGCGAGAGGCAACAATAACATATTTTAGAGGTTGTTTCGAAGAACAAAATAATGAAGCTAGATCATCTTAAGAGAATGAGTTAAACATACAATCATGGATGGAGATACACAATTTGAATGAACGAGAAGCTTATTTGGATCATTGATTGAAGTTTATTGCAAAACAAAAGTGCATATGATGTTGGATGAATCTAGGTACACATGATCATGAGGGATTTGAAGTGCTTTTGCAAAAAACCACTCTATAAAATGGAGAAGGTTGAAATAAATGATGCCTTGAGTGAATTATTAAAAAAGGACATATATGCAAGTACATTTGATATTGACATCAAAAATGTTGAAGATGATGATGGAACTTATGAAGAACCAGTAACAAAAACATTACTTCATGGTTTTACTATAAAGTTTAAGGATAACCTTGATGCTCTTTATTAATCATATGAAATAAATTAGTTTTCATCGGTGGACTTTAGACACTTTTTTGAAGTGACTTTCCAACTTTCAGTTCTGATCAATTTAATTTTCTTCTCTAACCATTAAAGCATATTTTCCACTTTTTATTTCAGTGAAGTGCACTCTCGACTTCCAGTGGAGTTAGAATTTTACTTTCCACTCCAATCAAAACCAAAGTTTAACTCCACAAAATATTTTTGGAGGAATATTTCAACTTTCAAATAAATTAAAGTGCATGCAATACTTTGATAACTAATATCCATCAAGGAAGATTCACAACTTTCGATGGAGTTATAATTTTACTTTCCACTACAATCAAAACAAAAAGCTTAACTCCAAAAAAAAAATTCAAATCACGACTTCAACTTTCAAATAAATATAAGTGCATGCACTCCTCCAATAACTAAAAACCATCATGGAAAAATTGCAACTTTTAACAATAGAGAAAGTGGAGTTTCAATTCCTATAAAAGTGAAAAATGTTCTCTGATGCACAATTTAGAAGGATTTTTTTTTGTTTTTTGAATATAAATAAGATGAAAAAAGTGTAATACATATGATGTTTAATGAAGATAATGTTTAATTTGCTAATGCTAAATAAGAAATGATTTCAAAGTGAAATAGTTCGGAGAATGTGGAAAATGGCTAACTGAAACAATTTATCATTGATACCAATACCTAAGAATAAGAACAATTTCAATTCCACCTTTCCTATTCAATTTTACTAGACCGATATCACCATTATCCATTTCAGTAGCATCGAAATATATTAATTTGTGTTTAATTTCTAAGAAAAAATCATACCATGTTGTTGAGACCTCAAAACACTCTAAAGAATTTATGAATTTTTGGGTACCACTTTCTTTTTATTCTTTTTTATTTTCAACCTTTCTTTTTTAGAATTTTTCTCTTTTGAACTTTGATGAGTTTTTTTTTGTGTATCTAGTGGAATCAATAACTAGGGAGGGTTCGTACTCACTTGAAACAGCTTTGATTCCAACCACTACCACTATAACCTCCAGGCATACCCACGCTACCCCACACGCAACAAACATAGCTAGTCAAGGTTTGAACCAATGAAATCATAAGGAGTGCCTTAAGAATGCACTCTATCACCAATTGATCTACACCCTAGGGGGAAATTTCATGAAAATTTTACTCTATTTTTTTGTTGCGCTTGGATTCTCTAAAACCTTCAAAAAATTTAAGTCAAAAGCTTAAAAAAATAACCTTCAAAATCATGCATTGGACTAAAGTTTTCTCTTTTATCAAAGTTGAAACTTCACTTTCTCTCCATCAAAAGTCACACGCCTTACCTAATGGATTTTAGTTTTTGAAGGAGTGCATACACTTTGATTTATTTGAAAGTTGAAATCGTCCTCCAAAAAAATTTCACACGGTTAAACTTTGGTTTTCATCAAAGTGGAAAGTAAAATTCTAACTCTACGAAAAGTCACAAGTCTTCTCCAATGGTTTTTAGTTATTGGAGGAGTGCACACACTTTGATTTGTTTGAAATTTGAAATTGTCCTCAAAAAATATTTCATGGAGTTAAACTTTGTTTTTTATTGGAGTCGAAAGTAAAATTCTAACTCGGCTGAAAGTGAAATTCTAACTCTATGGAAATTTAGGAGTGTGCTCCACTGAAATAAAAATTGAAAAATGCACTCCAGTGATCGAAGAAGAAAAATACTTTAATCGAAGCCAAAAATTAGAAAGTGACTCTTAAAAAGTGTCTAAAGTCCACCGATGAAAAACAATTTGTTTCTTATGATTAATAAAGAGCATCAAGGTTATCCTCAGACTTTTCATAGAGTTCATATTTCACTTTTCCTTTTGCTTAAAGTTTTTTTTGTCACTAATAAGCTAATCTTTCACTCAACCTTTTGAAATTTCCATTTAGTTAAAATTTAAGTTTGGGGTCCACCCAAAGTAAAAGTCTCGCTCGATAATTGTTGAATGGCATCACTCTGCAATTAATGTTTCTCCAATTAAGTAGTTGAATGGTCTTGTTCAACATGAATGAGATCTTATTGCTCTGAATATTACTCAATCTTTTGGATAGAAAACTCCCCATCATCAAAATTTGAATTCAAATATACTTAAACAACCCAATATGCAATGTTTGTCTTCATAGGCAATATTATTAGATAAGTTTTGTAGTAGAGAAGTGTAATGTACCCAACACCCAGGTTGGGCCATGCCACATAAAACTCTTTGTCTTATGACTCTGATACCATAATGTAACCTTCCTAAACCCAACCATGGGACGTTATGGTGCAGAATACACATGAAAACTAAATTCTACCAACTAAAGTAATTCTTTTATTGTTAGTTGATTTACTGTAGCTTACAGCTACAAATTTAAAACATATTTAAGTATTATTTATATACATAAAATAGATGCATCTAAAGCATGCTAATAACCAACATGAAATGCAACTAAACCACTCATTACAACAGCATATAATTCATTCTCATTTACGCAAAGTTCACACACAGCAATAACACATGTAAATAACTCAGCATCAATATAAAACATGTATATTTAAACAAGAATCCTACAACCAGTTGCTTGCGACAGACGTTCCACCCAAACATAGACCAACTGTTCCAAATCTCATCAGTCAGTCACCCCCGAGCTAAGGCTAGTAATCACAAAAGAGGGTGGTCTCTCATAGTCCACTCACATCTCATAAAACTCAAAATCCAATTGGTATTTTCCTACATCTATCCCGATTTTTCTACCATCGCTCTTCCTCTTGACCTTCCCAACCTAAGGAATGCACCATTCTTTTATCAGGGATAACCCAAGGGATGGTACCTAGAACTATCACGATGTTTCTACCAGCTCTCTTCCTCTTGACCTGCCCAACCCAAGAAATGCACCAATCGTTTATCAGGGATAACCCAAGGTATGTACCATCCCTTGGGTTATTCTTGATAAAGGAATGGTGCATTCCTTGGGTTGGGTAGGTCAAAAAGAAGAGAGTTGGTAGAAAAATAGGGATAGTTGTAGGAGAATACCATTTGGGTTATGAGTTTTATGAGTTGTGAGTGGGCTATGAGAGACCACCCTCTTTTTTGGATTACTAGCATCATCTCGGGGTGACTGACTGTTGAGATTTGGAACAGTCAGTCTATGGTTGTGTGGAATGTTTGTCCCAAGCAGTTGGTTGCACGATTCTTTTTTAAAGATAAGTGTTTTATCTTGTTGTTGAGTTATTTACATGTGTTATTGTTGTGCGTGAACTCTGTGTAAATGAGAATGACTTATATGTTGTTGTAATGAGTGGTTTAGTTAAATTTCATGTTCATTATTAGAATTCTTTATATGCATTTGTTTTATGGATATATACAGTAGCTAAATCTATTCTAAACTTGTAGTTATAAGTTATGGTAAATAGACTAACAGTAAAATAATTACTTTAGTTAGAATAATTTTGTTTTCATGTGTATTATGCACTGTAATATCCCTTGGTCAAGATGGGGAATGTTACATTATGGTATCAGAGTCATAATATAGAGAGTTTTGTTTCGTATGGCCCAACTCGGGTGTTGGGTACATTACAAAGTGGTATCAGAGCCCATTTTTCAACACTAAGCCTGGATGGGGCAAGTTAGCATAATGTTGAAGCAAATATTCACAGAGAATTAATTATGCAGTATGTCTGCAACTTGTTTATTTAAATTACTGCAGTAAAATTGAGAGAAATTTCATGGGTAATGTGAAGAATTGAGCCTCTTTGGAAATTTCAAAAATAAGCAAATTGGAAAATTTGGCTATTTTTTCGTACGATGACGTCGACATGATGTGTAGGCCATGTGTTAGCTGACATGGTAGAATAAATACTTTTACTACCACGGTGGAAGGTACATGTTGGAAGGGATGACAGCTGACGGGTGATGTGGATCCATGTGGCAGGTCGATAGTCAATCCCACAAAACAACGGTAAGATCTTGGAAAATGGTTAAGTGTTGATACTTCTCGGATGGACTTATGAAAGGAAGATTACAAAATTATGAGCCTGTGAGTCCGCAAAGATGGAAAAATGATTAAGTGTTAATACTTCTTGGACGTACTTATGAAAGGAAGGTTACAAGTTCATGAGTCCACAAAGGAAAAAAGAAGCCATGTAATGGTGGTGGGTTCATGGAAGGTATGAAGAAGAGATATGACTAGATCCACGATGAATCCATTAAGACAAATCAACGGCGGAGATCTAATCAAGAAATGATCAGATGGTTGTTGAGCATTGCTACTATGTTGCATGTGCTAATGAATTTTCCTTCATTGTTTTTCCACCATAACTATTCGCTCAAAACTCAGATTGAGGCATGACGATAGCCATTGGAAAGTTGTTTCAAAAAGGAATGCATTTAAGGAATCCTACTTGGGAGTATTGAATTAATGTTATTCATAATGTAAAACGAAGAATGAATTGTAATCTAATTGATAAATATTTTTTAATATGCTTAATTCTAACAACAATTATTGCATGCACATTCTTGCAGGATTAGAAATACATAGAAGAAGACTTTAGTTCCTACATGAAAACTAGAGACATGGAGGATGCTCAAGGGTTTTACAACCATGAAAAATAAATTGGAGGTCTACATATCAACATGGGTAATGTTGAGACTGCGTCTAATGGGAGAAGAGACAAGAAGGGGACTGTAACTATGAGAAGCAAGAAAAAAGAAGTGCAACACTATAGGGATGATAATGAGACGATCATGAGGCTCAAGAAGAGATACTTAAAATCCTAAATATTCTACAGAATCAAGTTAAAAAGTACTATGGCACCAAGCAAGAAGCTAGTGCTAGAAAAGTATCAACATCAAGATCCCATAGAAAAAGAGACAATCATGGAAATGATAGGAAGTCAAGAAGCATGAGTAGACACCATCATTCTCCGAGGCATTCCACTAAAAGAACTCATGCAATTTCAGGTCCAAGGAGCAGCCCAAGTGTGTCCCATGTTCAGAAACAAAGGAGAATACCTAAGGAAGACATCTTGTAGGGTGAACTCAAGAATATTAAGCCACCAAATTTCAATGGGGAGCAAAAGAAAGGAGAATATGTTGAGGCATGGCTATTGGAAATGAAGAAATATTTCCAACTACATGATTACCCATCCTGGGTAGAAGCTAGAATTTCCACCTACCACTTGAAATGGAAGGCAACCATGTGGTGGGATCAACTTAAGAAAGCCAAGAAACTTGATGAGAAAAGAATCTCATGGAAGAATTTTACGGGATATTTCCAAGAGAAATATTTTTCTAAGCATTACTATGAAAGAAAGATGAAAGAGTTATTTGAACTCAAGTTGGGAACAATGACAATGGAGGAATATGATAAGCGGTTATTGAAATGTTGAAGTATGTTGACTTCATCAAATAGGAGAAATTCAAAATCCAAAGGTTTCTAAGTGGGTCACCCTCTTTCTACAGTGATAAGATTCAATATGATAACCCAAAAACCTTGGAGGAAACCATAAGGGAAGCAAGGAATATGTATGAGCAAAGCAAAGGAAGATGAGTTTTCCAAAAATCTTGGAATGACAAGATGAAGGATAAGAAGGATCAAAGGCAGAAGGGTTTTAAGCCACCCTTTTTTAGAAATAACTCACAAGTAAATCAGCAAGGACAAACAACCCATAATGAGCAAAAGAATGCATATTCATTTGGGAAAAGTCCAAGGCAACATCTAGTGCAATGTTGCGAATGTGGGGAAAATCATGTATAAACAAAGTTACTGACTTAATGAGAACTGTGACCTAAAAACAAGAACTTTGGCCCAAAAAAACCCATATTTTTGCATAAAAAACATCAAAATCAACCCCCAAATCAAAAAGTGGTGCTACCAGTAGCACCATTTTTTTAAACGGGGTCAAAATTACAACATTTTTCAAACACTGCCTTCAAAACTCAGACAATAGCTCAGAAAAACCTTAAAATCAACACCTCAGAAAAAATATGTTTTTGAAAAAAAAAAAAAAAAATGTTAAAATTTTAGATAGTTTGAAATCGTATAGCACTTGGTACCATTAAACTCAAAACCTCAAAATCAACCATCAAATTGAAAAGTATTGCTACCGGTAGCACCCACTCTAAAATTGGGGTATGAAAATGACACATTTTTATAAAGTGGTAAAAGAATTCATCATTACTGTAAAAAAAATCATAAAATCAACCCTTAAATACTTACTTTTTAAATCTTATTATCACTCAAAGCACAAGGTAATACATAATTCCATGAAAATATAACAATATACTTTAAAAATTCAACGTCACTTTTTAATTTTTTTTACTTTTAATAAAAGAAAAGTAAATACAAGTTACATTGAATGAAACATAAATTATTTCTTAAAGGTATTATTATATTGTCCATATTCAAAACATATGAGCTAAGAAATTTTATTATATTATCCATAATCAAAACATACAATTCATCAAACATAAAAAAAGATTCATAACTTCAGGTAAGATCATATGTAAGTTCAATGCTCATTTCTAGTTACCATACAAACATCATATGGACAAAAAATACATAAAATGTTTCATACACTTATTCAGATTGACTCATGGTTTCTGAAATACCATCGAAGTCTATATTGTCTTCAGATGAATGATTGGATGAATATGTAGATGATCCATACTCTTCTCTATTGTCGATGAATGCACCATCTGAGTCTACATGCATGCCCAACATTTCAGATGTCAAATTCCTTTTAGATCTACGACTAGGTTCAGCAGACTCCCATCTTGCATTTATTTCTTGTGGCATCAACCTATTGATAATCTATGTTGTCTTGGAGCGAAGAGTTCCTCTCTTTGTCAAATTGAAGTCATAAAAAAGTATGTTAATATCATCTAATTTTAAAAGGTCAATGCGATGATGAGTTGTATTTTGACCCTTTATTTTTCTCTTTCTATTGACATGTTTCTCAACCACCATATTTTTCTTGTACACACCATTGAATGTGTGTGTACTTGTTGCATACCAATGCACTTCAATTGCAATAACATCATCATTTTCTTTTTCAATATTTTTAACCGTTGTAATCCATAATGGATAACCATGTAGATCTTCAGTCGCTAAAAATGAAATCATCTCAGAGATTAAGTGTTGGGGGTTTCGATTGTACCCATACCTCTGTGAGAGGCCGTGATTTTGAGGCTTCGGGATTTGTTACCCTGTCCACACTTTCGATCATGATTGTCGGTTGTACCCCCAAGGAACTGACTGCGAGTTGGTAACCACAATTTCTTCTTCTAGGTATATCATTGAGGTGATTGTGGGGGTTTTTCGTAGTACCTGGGGTAGATTTTTTATCACACACTTCAGTATTGTTGGAGGGTGCCCCGCAAAGAGTGGGTACTTTCACCGAATAAGGTTAATCTGTGTAGATCAGGATAACTACTTCTCATACCTTTGTGTGTTGGTCCATGAGACTTAATCAACCCATTCCTTCATCCAGAAGGGCACGAGCCCACTTTGTTGTTTTTCTGGTCCCAAGGCTTAATCTACTTGATTCGGATTCCACTTGTGTTTGGTGAAGTTAGTTCAACCTTAGGATGGCAATTTGGTTTTCACCAAGAGCCAATTATTCAAAGTGGCCAATCTATTGCCTCAAAGATCAAGGAAAATTCAAGGCCTTCTGCCCGAGGAAGAGATTAGAAATAATTCTCCCCCACCTTCAAATAGGCATCGGCTTGATCAATATGAAACTTTCTTACCAGTTGGTCAGAATGAGATTGTAGACCACAACTCTCTAGAGGTCAATTTTTTAGAACCAGAAGAGGTAATCATTGAGGTTCTTGGAGCTGACGAATTCGCTCCACACGTCAATTCTCCATTACCTTGGACTTTCCCATTTTCAATTGTATGAGTCTGACCTATTGTTGTGGTGGGAAATCCCCCTACGCACTAGCATTTAGGGTTATATTATGCATGCAGATAAGACCGAAAGAATCCTACTTTCTACCTTTGTCCCCCACCTAATCCCCATTTCTTTCAAGCAAATACATGGTTAAACGAACATACCTTGTTCCAAATGTTCGATGTCGATCCTTCTTCATGCTTGATCACTTGCTAGCAGTTATTCTCCCAAGACTGAACTGCATACAAAACAAGCAACAAACTCTACATGCATTTGTTCTACATATTAATGGGTTAGAGATTCAAACATATATTCACTAAACTATGAAGAACTCATATAGTGGGACGGGAAAAGCATTTCTTTATTATTAACTTTAATGAATCAACTTACAATGTCGAGACCAACCACTGCTCCACGAATCTTGATCATGGGCTCCTCTTCAAATGTCCTCCAACTTCTTTGCTTTGTATCTCTCTTTGCACAAGGATGGCTAAAGGGTTCGGACAATGGGAATGTGCAATCGAGTAGAGTTTCTTTACTCTTATTCTCCTCTTCCAAATAGGACCCCTAACCCTTCTTTTATAGGCTAGAAGAAGCTAGGTATTTGGGCGAACCCTCATCCATGCATGGCCGGAAGATTCAGTTAACTCACCCAAAGCTATGTGTTCCGTTGGCAACTTTCCTTTTTTCGTGCTTCTGAAGGTCCATGCGGTCTGTAGTGCGCCAGCTAGCATGGACACTGTAGATCCACATGGTATATAGTGGGTCAGCTAGCGTGGACATTTAAAAATGGAGTTTTTAGAAGAGTTGTTCAGTAGTGTTTTGGAAAAGAAGGAATCTGAGATGGCCTGATGCAAAGTAAGCATGTATGGTGCAAATTAGGGTTATAACAAATTCCCCCTAATGTGTGAGGTTAGAAAAGCATCTGATGGCTGAAATACATTACCAATCTTTACTGATGTGCCGAAAAAGTGAGCCTAGGAACCAGGAATCAGAAGGCGTCATCTGCAAAATAATAAATGTCTCACTGAGGCGGGCATACCCATGCTCAGGATAGAATAAATGCATGACTGCCAATCAAATACATTGTATATCCATGTATTATAACTATATAAAGTGTAGCTGTGAACAATACACAGCAGAGCTACATCTCAAAATCAAAAAGATATACATGTAGAGTATCCATCTTCGTAGAAGTTGATAAGGCCTGATGGTTGGAGATGAGGGCTTCAGAGCTCGAGAAACAACTTCAAAATCTTCAAAACTCAGGTAGGAGTGTAATATGAGTGTACGACTTCACTACCCAGAGGTCTTCAATGACTCGTCGATCATGGACTAGAGAATCTTGATGATCAGACTGAAGGCTTCATGGATTTCGAACAAAGACTTGATTGGACGTTCAGGATGGCTGGGTATGAGGGCAAGAGACAAATGGAAAAGAGGTTGACTCAGGCTTGGTAGAAACTTCCCTTGGACAATAGCACGACAAATGATGACACTTAGGCAGCATGGTATTAATCATAAGTTTACGAAGTAGGAGGCAACGCAAACTCTCCATATGTTTGGAAGAATAACCAAACAGAGGAGGACACAACTCTATGTAGCGAGAACAGCTTCCTGACGTCGTATTACATCCCATAGTTTGAAAAACAAATGGACAGATGTGCTTTATCCAAGGGCGACTCATTATGCTGCCAATAAATAAAATACTTTTCCCTTCCTCTTTTTGGGGTATATTTGATTTTTTTGTCTTTTTCAATAATTTTGGAAAAAAGAATAAAGGAATGTTACGTTACAATGGAGGAACGAGTGATACAAACATACAAGTTCAAGGTGCAAGGACAAGACTGATGTTCAGAATAATGATACTTGGGAAAAATCCTCGGAGGGCCAAGGGTGTTAAGACGCAGAAGCAAAGTGCTACAAGGCTAGCATATAAGGTATGCAAACGCGGTTAACAAAACACACAATGGTAATGTCCTTCGATGTAAGTTTAACAAGCCCAGAGAAGGTAAGATCGGTGGTTTTTCATATTTAGAGAGTCTAAAAAAACATAAAAGGAGACTCCATTGGGGTACCTTTTTCGAAGATGGTCTAGTCGGTTCGAAAAAGGGGTAAACTAGCACCGACAAGACGTCTATTCAAAACCATTTTAATGAGTGTGATAAGGACAAGATCACTCGGTCATTTTTTCATTTTTAAGGAGTCTAAAAAAAGATTAACTATGGACTCCGTCGGGAATGTTCTTCTGGACCAGTTTAGCGAGTGTGAGAGAATAAGGTCACTCGACAATCTTTTCAATTTTAGGGAGTCTGAAAAGAGCTTAACTATGGACTCCGTGGGGGTTCCTTTTTCGTAAGTTTAGTCGCTCAAGCCCGAAAAAGGGATAAAATTATATCTGAGAGTACTCTTCTAAAGAACTAAAGTTCCATAGAGTATACCTTTGTTCGTACAGTTGACCATCCGGACCAAAAAAGGGGTAAACTATCGTCGAACAGACGTGACTTCAAATTTCAGTTTAACAAGCGTGAAAGACCACAAGATCACTCGGCAATCTTTTCATGTTTAGAGGGTTTGAAAAGGGCTTAAAAGAAGACCCATTAAGGTTACTTTTCTCAGTTAATCCGGACGAAATCGAAAATCATAAATGCAGTCTCGCCAGATTTTGCTTTCGAATCTCAAAGAGAGCTTGGAAATCAACAAAGTTAGCTCATGATCGACACTTTGTGGGTCGATGTTGGGTATCTCCTTGGGGAAGCAGTATGCTCCGACGAAAACATTGTCTACAACGCCAGGGGTTATGGAGAGATTTATAGGTACCATTTCAGAGATACTTTCCATATTACCCTCGGCATAAACAACACGAGTAGCCAAAGGATTGATAGGACAAGACCTATCTCTAGCCATAGTCAAAGTGAATTCCCCTGCTTTGATTCTTCTTAACTCTGGGAGGAAGTATGATCTGTGATGAAGATCTTCCCAGGGTTTGTCCAGACTAGTCATTGCTTCAATCACAGCTTTATCAGAGGGAAAGACTAAGTCTAATGAATCAGTGTCAGCGAGAGAACCCTGAGCTCAAATAGGCTCTAGAAGTGGATCAAACTCTTGTGAAGGAGTTGGATCAGTGTTGGCTGAAGCTTGCTGGACTAAAGAGTATGCTACTTCAGATGCGGACAAGGGCATGGACATGCCTAGGTGCCCTGTCTTTCCATCATGGCTGATGGGAAAGGTAGTATCCACGGATCGTCAAAGTAAGTCATGCAGAACGACGAAACTTGAAAAATCTCAACCTTATGGTGATTGGATATAAAATTGATATCACCTTGAGGGGGTGGGTAATCAAAGGTACCCATCAAAAATGGGCACAAACCAACCCCTACGTTGACTACACCTGGTTGAGGATTATCAATCATCGGGACAATGGATGCCCCCAATGAAGGGTCAGGTCTGGAGAAAGACAATTGATCGATGGTCACTATCTGACCCTCGTGTGGAAACAACAAGACCCAGAAAACTGTTGCAACCATAGCTTGCATGGAATAAGTCCAACTCCTTCTTAACAAGAGGTTATAGTCGAGGGGCACATCGACTACCTCTACCTCAACACACACAACCTTCCCTCCTAACTGCACAGGGAAAGAGGGAATGATACCATGTGGTCAGAATGAACGACCATCAAAAGCAGTGAGGAGAGTAGGTGACAGAGACAAAATGGGTTGGCCAATGACCTTCCAACATGCCAATGACTTAACGCAATTCTAGGTTCCCTCATCGACCATCGTGCGGAAGATATTCCGAGTAAAATTTTTCATGGGATAAGCCACTACTATCTGAAATGCTACGTGGTAAGGCAGAAGAGGTTTTAGGTCGGCTGTATCCAGCATGATTATACCCGGATTACAAGTCTCGTTAGATCCTAAAGTGGTTAACAAGGCTTTCCTCTAAGAAGGGCAGCTTTGGAGGACCTCCAAAGCGGACATCGCACAAGGGGTTTGTGATAAATCTTCTACCACAGAATAGTTCTGGGTGGCCCTTGCGTTTGGGTTGTGAGAAGATTTTTTGAACGTGCCTTTGGGGATGCATGTCATTGTTTCACCCAATGTCTTCTCAATCTGTAGAGGAAGAGATGGAATTTCGGCTTCTTTTCCCTTCTCAGAAGTTCTTGGTTTACTATAGTCATGCGCTCTAGTCAATATAAAAGCATCACCCTTCACCATATATACATTCGTGGATGCGAGGTTGTTCAAAGACAGAGAAGGTCCTTGGCTACCCCCTTCCGTGATTGCAGAGGCTTGGGTTAGATTTTGCCCATGTTGAAATGGATTGGTTAACACAGCAGGTTGTTGTTGTGTCATGAACTTTTGGGCTTCTGCAAGCCGAGTATATAGATGGGTCGAGTGGTATTCCGCACACAAGTTGCATGGATACCTCACCTTCCATTTCTCAGTGTTGTCCCTACTAGAATTATCGGTAGGTTTTTTATCCCCCTTACCCTTCTTTCATTGTTTTTTCTTTCCTTTAGACTGTTGGGTGGCCTTTGGATTAGTCAATTGCACTGTGTGTACATCCGATGTTTTGGTAGGGGGAGCAGCCAAAGCTATAGTTTGGCTGGTCATTGAGTGTTGTATAGACAACTACTACAACTACTTCATCAATTGTTTAGCAGGCTTTGTTTGTGCTGAACCAACAATACCATCGGCATGTGGTCCAGCTCTCTGTCTGGTGTTATCAAGTATTGAACGTGGCACATCTGACAAGATCTTGTATAATAAACTGGACTGAGAATAGATTAGCTCAAGTTGTTGAGCTCTCATGATGGTGTCTTCTTCGAAAAATACTCCTGACGTCACGACGTCTTTGGACAACTATGGGACCAAAGACTTAAGAAACCACTCGAGCAAGAATGATGGTGGAACTGGTACTTTAATTAAACTCTTTCGGCATCTCCATTCTCGAATGTGATCAGAGATATGGTCCACTTTTGTTTGTGAGAAATTGGCCAGCAATTCGGTGCCAGTGTCGTATCTCACAGGTAACTGGAAATGGTTTAGGAAAGCCATCACCAGTTCACCGAAGGAAGAGTATCTTGAGTGATCAAACTCAATGTACCATTTCGTGGCACTCCCAATGAAACTAGGTTGAAACAATCACAACTATACAGAATTGTCTTTCAACAAGTTAGATGAGCACCAAAGATGGAAGGCAGTCACATGATCTCTTGGATCTTCATTAGGCTTGGCTTCGAACTTTGGGATGTCTGAAGGCAACTTCGTCGGCATATAAGGCCAACATGGATCATGACAGATAGGGTCATTCAACAACCTTGTCAAGTCTGGCAAATGCAAGGTTGCCAAGAAGGGTAGTTTGGGTTGTTGGTGATAACCTGGGAAAAAGGGGCCTGGAGTTTGACTGGCACCAGGTTGCCAGGAAAAGTTCGGCTGCTGGCCTGGGTTCTGGTAAAAACCATGGCCATGGCCAGCGTATAGATTTTGTGTGTGAGGAGACATCATCGACTGATTTCCAAAATAAGACATAAATGGTTTGGCATGTATTAGATTCGAATTACTTTGGGAAGGGTTGCCCCATGTCAGTCCTGTGGGGATAGGCATAGTGCTTTGTTCAGGGTTCCATTGATTGTGAAAATAATTATCCCAAATCAGCATTCTTGATGAGGGAACTGATCGCTACCAAGAATTCCAAGGCCCTGATGCGGAAGAAGTTCCTGGGTGTGCCCCCTGTGCAAAAATAGTACCCTGCATAGGAATACGTTGTCCGAAACCAGGGTTGCCCCCAGTTGGGAAAGTAGCTAATGAGAAGGTGTTGTTACCAAACACATTGAACAAAGAAAACGGTGTCGAACCTACCGACATATTATGCGAAGGTGATCCTTGACTCCCCACTCCAAATAAACTATGGTGTGCAGGTGGCCCAACGGATTACTGATGCGAGCAACCGAGTGAAGGGGACGAAGGAGGTATATGAACTCCCCTGTAAGGGAAAGCAATAAAAGGATTAGGAGTGCCCCCCATGTGTCCTTGTAGAGGAGAATTAGATCTCTCTGCCCCCAAACCTGAAGTCTGTGAAGTGGAGTAGGAAAGTAGGGCCTGTTGCACTTGGTGTGAAAGGGGTTGTGGCCACCGCAAGAGACGAGATCGAACCACTGTGCGAGGTAGAGGCGGTCGAGACCATGCTAGCTCGACCTAGTGATGGTGGGTTAGGAGGTGGAAACGCTCCTGAGGTGACAACCGTAGTGGGAATTCAAGAATTCCCAGAAGGAGTAACAACATTTGTTTCCATTGCTACGTGTGACACTATCTGGCACTCGTAAGGATGAATCGGTACGATGGTGGGTGCCAAAAGATCAGTGATGGAGGTTTCAGGTGGACCAATAGCATGCGCTTCAAAGTCTAATACAATTGATTCCTCTGGATGTTGGTTGGGCATAACTTCGTGTGACTTGGTCACTTCAAAAGACCCTTGTTGGTCTAGCTTTCACCTTAGTGGTGGCGGGGGTGGCTCTAGTGCAACCGGCGATAGGCCTTGAAGCCTTCGTGACCGGTAGAGCTCATGATCCTCCACTATGTGAGAATATCAAAGACACACTAGGGTAGTCTAACTGTTCAAAAACAACACACACTAAAAAAAGTCCCTATAGGATAAGACAGGCAAACACTAAATTAATTGGAAGAACAATTACAACAACCAATACTAGAGAAACTTACCGATGCAAGTGCAACTCGAAAATGGAAGCACCCTATGGGTATACTCTGCAAAGCGTGGACCGATGTCTATCCTAGGTACCGCGGTATACCCCCGCAGTCACCTGTGTATGTACCTAGAAAAGATAGGCAACTAGGTTTCCAGCGCGCGAACAGTCACCAGGCGGGTACAGTCGAAAGTCAGGTAGACCACAATGAGCAGGGTATCAAGCCCGAAACCTGTCAAGGGTATCGAAAGCAAGTGGTTTGGAAGACAACTGAGGACCTTGAACGGATTCGAGACCCATGAAGCTTCATGGAAAATGCAATCAACAGAATCCCAAGACAAGCCCTCCATATGTGTTCTCCACTACGATTGGTCCAGCTTTGGAGGGGTTATCTCCGCTACGTTTTCGCACACGACCTCGTTTTTATCCCCTGTGTTAGAGGGGGGTCCCGAATAACTTTCACGATACTGGACTTGTACACTCCCTAACTCAAACTCCAATGTTTGATTTTAATGGCCTTGAAGAGTTTCCTCTCCAACCTAATCCAAGGCCCTAATCCTGAACTAGTTGGTTAACCCTACAAACATAAAAGTCTAATAAATTTTAGATTTAGCATTAATTTTATGGCTTGTCTTATGTCAAAGAGTATGAAAGTGAAACTAATGAGGTTTGAAAGACGAAAGTAAAAATGAACAGAAAGATGGAAACAAAAATCTTCACTTAACGCAAATTTTCAACAACTTTTCAAAAAAAAAAAAATTTAAGAATTTTCTAAGATCTTTTGAATAGCAAACTTAAAGCAGGATTTCACTCAACTACGAGATACTTACTATCTAAGTAAACTATCAAGAACTTAAGAAAGCAAATACTTTTCCCTGGTTACTAATGCAAAACAACACTTTTCAACCAAACAAGAAAATGAAAGATTTTTTTTTTTTATTTGAATGTTGACAAAGCAAAAAGGAAAAATATGAACAAGTCAAAAACCAAGAAAAAACTTCTGGCCTAATCACAGATCACAAAGAATCACTTCAAGAAATCACACACTAGCAACTTAAAAAAGGACTCTCACACTTGTCTAAAAACCCTAAAGAAAATTTTTGATGACAACTTTTAACTGAAAAAAGAAAGCTAAGGCTAAGATCAACCATAAGCTACTGACTGCTAGGACAGAGATTCAAAAACCTGAGAGGTATAACTCTTGTCAAGGGAAAGGATGACTACCTCACCCTCAACAAAAACTATCCTGCATAAGCACACTACTGACAATTCAACAGCAAGTGTGTGCACGCGAGCTGTGTAGAGACAGAGGGCCTATACATGTGTGCTAGCCTTATACAGGCTGTGTGTATCTCTAAAACTTTGAAAAAAATAAAAACAGACAATCCAAACCAGAAAGAGACCACTGACATTGAGAACCAGGATCTCTTGAAGTCTTAGACACTCTTTTTAAAAGAAAGAGGAAAAAAAAAAAACAATGTAAGGAAAAAATATGTAAAACAAACCAATCTGAGATGAGACTGCAAACAACCAAGACTAGAAAGAGTTCTATAAAACCCCTGAGAATGACCAATTCTAATAGGGAAGAGGATGACTACCTCAAAAATTTTCTAGAATCTACACACTACTGTTACTTCTTCAACTAGCGTTTACATGCGAGTTGTAAGAAAGTAGGGCGCGGGTACACGCGTGCAGACCTTATGTAGGCCACGTGTACCTCTGTGGGTCTCGAAAAAACACAGTCAAGAAAATAACAAAGATAGCTGGTATGGAAGACCAGACTCTCTATCATCTCAGAATTTACAGAAACTTCAAAAAATAGGAAAGAAAACCAGTCTTTTAAAACTACCCAAAAATATTCCCAAGAACCCTAGAGACTTCCCCAGTATGGTCGCCAATTCTGTTGTGGTGGGAAATACCCCTACGGACTAGCATTTAGGGTTATATTATGCATGCAAATAAGACCAAAAGAATCCTACTTTTTACCTTCATCCCCCACCTAATCCCCATTTCTTTCAAGAAAATACATGGTTAAACGAACATACCTTGTTATGGACATTCGATGTCGATCCTTCTTCACGCTTGATAACTTGCTAGCAGCTATCCTCCCAAGACTGAACTGTGTACAAAACAAGCAACAAACTCTACATGCATTTGTTCTACAGATTAATGGGTTAGAGATTCAAACATATATTCACTAAACTATGAAGAACTCATATAGTGGGATGGGAAAAGCATTTCTTTATTATTAACTTTAATGAATCAACTTACAATGTTGAGACCGGCCACTGCTCCATGAATCCTGATCCTGGGCTCCTCTTCAAATGTCCTCCAACTTCTTTTCTTGGTATCTCTCTTTGCACAATGATGGCTAAAGGGTTGGGACAATTGGAATGTGCAATCGGGTATATTTTCTTTACTCTTATTCTCCTCTTCCAAATAGGACCCCTAACCCTTCTTTTATAGGGTAGAAGAATCTAGGTATTTGGGTGAACCCTCGGCCATGCATGGTCGGAAGATTCAGTTAAATCACCCAAAATTGTGTGTTTCGTCCGCAACTTTCCTTTTTTCGTGCTTCTGAAGGTCCACATGGGCTGTAGTGGGCCAGCTAGCGTGGACACTATAGATCCAGGCAGTCTGTAGTGGGTCAACTAGCGTGGAGTTTTAAAAATGGAGTTTTTAGAAGGGTTGTTCAGTAGGGTTTTGGAAAAGAAGGAATCTGAGATGGTCTGATGCCAAGTAAGCATGTATGGTGCAAATTAGGGTTATAACACCTATAGGATCGGACTTCTCAGATAATATCTCTCTCCGTTGGGCCATTATGGATGCCACTCCATCGGTGTCAGGGTCAAGAGCCCCTACAACTCCCACCTTGGTGATAGTCACTGGGGGGTTATTTCCTCCTAGTATGTCAATTCAAATGAAAAATGTGGTTCAATCCACCATCACCGCAGTAACCACTAGCCTTGCCTCATCGGTTGTCGGTCCCACTCTAGTTGCGAATGCAATTGCATCATTTGTGTCAACAACAAACACTTTCTCTTATGGAATGTCATCGATGGGAGTGATTAACAAGTTGGTTATTTCTCAGACAACATCCCAGTCATCGATGGATGTGCTTAATGAGTTGGTTAGTTCTCATCCAACGTCTTAGTCATTGAATGTTGGTACGGGGAGCACTCCAGCTCCTTACCAATCATTTTCTTGGGGTGGAGGTCACATTCCTTTGTCATCTCCATTCATCGGAAGTCGACCTGTTCCATTTTATGGCCCTAACACCGCATGGGGATGGGGAACTTTTTAGGGTACTAGATACCAATCCATTAGTATGTTGTCTACTTCAACCCTGTTCACACTTTATAGTGGGTTTGGCAATAACCCTTTCACCACATCAGTAGTGTCAGCAGGGGGAAACCCCTTCCAAGGTCAACCCTCCCCCTTGCAAGGACCTTTATCCTTTCTAGGGGCACCATTGGGGAGTACCCCTCTCCAAGGATAGTGGAATCCCTTCCAAGGGATGTTGCAAGGGGGAAACCTCTTTCCCTGTCAGTCTACCTCTATGAAAGGATTTTTTCCTTTCCATGGGGGGTCCGATAGAGGTAACCCTAGTTTTCCTCTCAAGAACCATATGGGTGGATGTTTTCCTCCATTCAACCAGGCGCCATAAGATTTTATCCCAAGCTTTGGTTCAATAGAAAACTCTTTCTGGAAACCTAGTGTCAGTTACAACCCTAGACCTTCTTTTTAGGCAACTCTTCAGTCAATGATGCATCCTAGGTTACCATTTATGGAAACTTTTCATTTGCCATATTTTTCCAAGTCTATGAATGATCCCATTTGTCATGACCGTAGTTGGCCTGCGATCCTAACCAAACTACCTTTGGACATTCCAAAGTTTGAGGGGAAAAGTGGCAAGGATCCAAAGGACCATGTGATGATGTTCCACTTATGGTGCTCATCCAACTCGCTCAATGATGGTTTGATTAGATTGTGTTTGTTCCAACGTACTCTCACTAGAGGCGCTGGAAAATGGTATATTGAACTCGAGAGGGGGAAGTACTCAATGTTCGATGATTTAGCCATGGTTTTATTAAAGCACTTCAAACTCCTTGTTTGGTACGATACCAGGACAGAATTGTTGCCTAATTTTGTACAAGACAATGCCACATACATTGCCAATCATATTCAAGAATGGAGGAGAAGGAAGAGCTTGATTAAGGATACGGTTCCATCGGAGTTCCTCCTTGAATGGTTCATGGAATCCCTACTCCCCTATATTCTGAAGGACATTGCAACTTCGCGGGTGTTTTCAGAGGAACAAGAAATATTTCAAGCACCACAATTAGAGATCATATACTCTCATTCAAAAATGCTCTATGAGATTATGTCAAACGTGCCACGATCTACTCTCAACTTGGCAAAGCCAAAGTCTAACCCACATTCCTATGGTATAGTGGGTTCTTCTCAAACGAAAGTCGCAGATCTGGCCACTAGCCAGATGCAAAAACTTGTTATCCAACAACCTATTACTGGTCCATCCTCTAGCTCGACCACCCTTGCCACCCAGTCTTCCAATGTACATTGTGTTCAAACAAAGACTTTGAAGGGTCCTCAGCAACCCAGAGAGAAAAGAAAAGGCAAGGGTAAGAAAGGTGGTGGGGGAAATAATAAAAATTTGGACAAGAATGTTGAGGGGGCCAAGGATGAGAAAAGAAATGTGAAGTTTCCTTGCAATCTTTATGACGACGAACAACTTACACATCAATTCCCATGAATAAAATAATCCCAAAGTCTTATCAAATTGATTCAACAACAATCTCCTACTGTTTTGAAGAACCTTTTCCAACAAGGGCAGATTTGCAAGTTGATTCTTCCAACTTCAACCAAAAAGAGGGCACTTCAAGTGCTCCACCCTCTGACAGATATCAAGGAATTGTAAACATTCTTAGCGCTTCGAAGATAAAAGATGTAGATTTTTCGACAATGTCTCGGAATTATGATAACCCAGAGTCCACTGAGAAGGGTAAGAAAAATTCAAAGTATCGGGCCCCTCTCCACATAGAGAAGTGTAACAAAGAGACAGTGTTGCACATACCTAAGGGAGTTTATAAAACAACAATGCATAACCCTAATGCATGAGCCACTCCCAATTATTTTTTCGTGGAGGATTTGGCTCATACGCCTTGTGCAATGTCTGCTTTGGAGGCTCTCGAAAGTTTCCCCTCGCAATGCACTGCGTTGTTACCTACCATAAGAGCTACATATTTTGATAGTCATCTTGTAATGAATTTTAATGCTACTGATGTGAGGCCATGCCTTTCTTATCACATAGCTTTTCAGATTTGGGTTGTTTGCAACAATATCTTAGTTAATAGAATCGTCATTGATGAAGTAGCTTCCATGTGCAGGAGTCTTTTTCATGTTGGAAATCCATCGATTCTCCTGAACTTACCCCCTCTCCTACACTCTTGATTTCCTTCGATGGACACTCATTTCGACCTCATGGTATGATTCCTTCATGTCTAGTTACACTAGGGGGGAAGTATATTTGTGTAGAGTTTGAAGTATTCGACGCATCGCTTGACTATAATATCTTGTTAGGAATAAGTTGGACATATTCCATGACATCTATCATCTCGATAGTTTTTTGAATTATATGTTTTCCCCATTAGGGAAGAATCGTGACCATCGATCAAGTGGTGTCCAACCTTTCTGACACGATAGCTAATTCTGGGACTAATGTCTCATGGATTGAAAACTCTCAGGTGACCACTGAGAGAATCGGTTGTGGGATGTACCTGTCGCTTATGGGATCTTTCGAATCTCCTGCATCAATTTTGTACATTCGTGCCACTCCAGTTAATAGGGTCATTTCGTTTAGAAGCTCATATATATAGGACCCATGGACCCTTCCCTCTCCATCTCGTGTGGTTGGAGGTTGATTTCATGTCGAGATGGTCGAACCTTTGTCTACAGCTGAAATAGCTTATCAATCCATTCAGCAGGCCATGAAAAACCCAGATCAAACTCAAGTATTCATCGAGGAGGATGATCTCTTTCCTAAGCCTATTTGGGCTCAAAACACTTCAATATCCCAAGATTGTTTAGGTATTGTATTTCCTTCGGACGAAGCAATCATCAAGGCAATGGTTGGAGCTGAAAGGCCATGGGAGGATTTTCATCATAAATCGCATTTCCTCCCTAAACTCAATCGAGTAGAGAATGGATATTTCAAGTCAGCCATTGTTGAAAGTGTTGATCGAGTATTCAATCCCTTGGTCAGACATGGTTTTCTATGCCCAAGTTAACATGGCTAATATATCGAAGATGATCTCGGTCAACATTTCTAAGAATCCTGAAATTGTTGAAAACTTATTTATCGAAGAAGAATTATCAGAGGACAAGATCACACAATATACGACACTCTTTAAGCAATTTTGAGATGTGTTCGCATTGTCTTATGAGGAAATAACTGGCATTGATCCTCAAATAGTTCAACACGAAATTCGAACCTATAAAAATGTAAATCCGTTTTGACAAAAGTTGAGACCTGTGAACCCAAGAAAGGAAGTGGCAATAAAAGAAGAAGTGGAAAAGTTGATTAATGTAGTATTTATCTACCCAGTTCCTCTGATGGAATGGGTCTCCAACCCTGTTCTCGTTGATAAGAAGCAGGGTACAATCTGTGTTTGCATGGATTTTAGGGACTTGAATAAGGCATGTCCTAAAGATAACTTCTCAACACCATTTATTGATCAAATATTGGATGAATGTGCAGGGAGTGAAATCTTCTCATTTATGGATGGTTTTTCTGGATACAACCAAATTGAAATTCGTCTGGAATACCACCACAAAAAGGACTTTATATGTCCCTTGGATATGTTCACTTATAGGAAAATGTCGTTCAGTCTTTAAAAATTTGGTGCAACATTCCAGTGGGACATGATGTTTGTCTTTCATGACTTAAAGCATATAGTGGAGGCATACTTAAACAATCTCACAGCTCACTCACGCAATAAGTACGACAATCTCTTAGACTTCTGTTTAGTTTTTGAATGGTGTCATTTCTATAGGATTCGATTGAATCCACACAAGTGTATTTTTTGTGTGACCTCTGGTCATCTTTTGGGATTCATCATTTCAACAAAAAGGATCATGGTTGACCCCTTGAAGGTTGAGGCAATAAATCAGTTTCCTCCCCCTCATATAGTCAGACAACTTTAGAGCCTACAAGGAGAGGCAAATTTCCTCAAGTGTTTGTCCCGAACTATGTTAACAAAATAAAGGGATTTATGCACCTTTTTAAGAAAGGGGTCCCATTCTATTGGGACAAAGATGCACAATGTTCTTTTGATGCTTTGAAGAAATTGTTAGTTTTGACTCCTTTGTTGAGTCCCCCTAATTAAATTGAGACTACTTGTTGTATTTGGAAGCAGATGAGTCTTCAATCGGCATGGTTCTAGTTCAGGAGGATGATGAGCTCTAAGAGCATGTCATATATTACTTGAGTCATGATCTCATGGGTCCTGAGCTTAGATATTTGCACGTAGAGAAACTGGCATTGGCATCTTTTCATGATGTACATCTGCTCTAACATAACATTCTATTACAAAAGACAACCATCATCGTCGCTGTCAATCCGTTTCAATATTCTCTGACTAGGAGAATTATTGGCAGGAAGTACAACAAGTGGATTATTGTGCTTCAAGAGTTCAACTTAGACTTTGTGTCTACAAAATGTAAGAAGTATATAGTCTTTGTTGAGATGATGTCAGAGTTTCTAGTAGAGAATGAGGAAGGAGAGATGGTAGACTCATTTTCGGACGAGAAAATTTTCTTCATCTATTCATCTGATCCGTGGTATGGGGATATCCTTGTATATCTCCAAAATCTAAAGTTCCTTCCGAACTGCTCAAGAGACGAGCAGTGAAAAATCCATCATATGGTGAAAAACTACCTCATTATCGTGGACACTTTGTATCTTTGAGGGGTAGACTCGATCCTTTGGCATTTCGTAACTCTTCAAGAAGCGGAGGTTGTTTTGAACGACTTCCATATTGGAGCATGTGGTGGTCACTTATCTGGGTTGGAAACAACCCAAAAAAAAATTGTTCATGATACTTTTGGCCTACGATCTTTAAAGATTGTGTTGAAGTGGTCATGAAGTGTCATCCATACCAAATTTTTACTAAGAAAATGTGTGCACATCTTGCTCCAATGTTTCTCGTTATCACTGTGGGCCCCTTCACCAAGTGGGGGGTATATTTTATGACATGCCACTTGGCTTCGGTTAGGGGGCATCATTACATCATCATAGTCGTTGACTACTTTAATAAGTGGGTTGAAGCTATTCCAACATTTTCTAATGATGGGGAGACAACAACACTATTCATATTCAATCAGGTCATAGCTAGGTTTGGAGTTCCGAGAGTGATTTTCACTGACCATGGAAGTCACTTTCATAATCGCATGTTGTCAAAATTAGCATTGAAACTAGGGTTTAGGAAGGAACACTCATTTCCCTACTATCCCTAGGCTAATGGTCAAGTTGAAGCCATGAACAAGGAATTAAAAATGATACTGAGAAGAACAGTTAATTCAACTCGAATGGACAGGAACTTGATGTTATACCCGACCTTGTGGGCTTACCAAACCTCAATCAAAACTACCCCTGATTTCTCATTGTTCCAACTCGTTCATGGACTGGAAGCAGTTTTTCCTATTGAATGTGAAGTTCCTTCACTCAAAATAGCAGTCGATTTGCTTCCATACATGACTCATCTCGAAGAACACTTAGTTTACCTTGAACATCTTGACAAGAAACGTTGAGATGCATATTTAGCAAAAGAAGTGCATAAGAAGCAAGTCAAGTCCCAGTATGATAAGTTTGTCCATCCCAGGGTGTTCTCTGAGGGAGACATTTTGTTAGCCTATGACCATGACAAGGATTCCTTGGGGGTAGTAAATTTCAACCCCATGTGGTTCGACCCTTATGCAGTGCGATGGGTTTTAGAGAAAGGATCCTACGAGCTCACAGATTTTGAAGGATATGTGTTGTTTGAGCCCAGAAATGGGTTCTACCTAAAGAAGTATTATGCTTAGGCATGAGCGACTGAGCATTAGCGCTCTTGTATTTATTGTATATATTGTACGTAGCTTTGTTTAAAGTTTTAGTCCTTTTGTTGCGCTAGTGATTGATGTGATTATGATGTGTTGCAAATTCTCGAGGAGACATTGATTTACTTCGAATTCGTGAATGGCATCAGTTGCCATACTCAACACCTAGAATATGTTGCTTGGGTGATCTATCCACCTTCTAGTCAAATAGTGTCCGTTGGAGGTGTGTGTCTCACGAAAACTACTAACAAAGTTGTCGAGTATAGCGCAATTATCGAGAATTTGCGAGACACATTGTCAAGTGGCATTAATCGCCTCTAAGTGTTCATGATTTTCAATTGGTTGTTTCACATATGAATGGTGTGTATCGAGTTCAAGATCTAGTGTTTTTATATTTTTTCCTTAGGATACGTCTTCTAGAACGCTCTTTTGATTTCATTACTTATGAGCATGTTCCTAGAAGAGATAATGAGTTAGTTCATGCTTATGCTAATTATGTGTTAGATTGGCATTTATATCATTAGTAAAGTAAAGCACACACATTCACATGTAAATATACAAATTTGAAAATAAAATACAAAATGTATATAACGCACAAAAAATAATATATATATCACAAGGAGATCCATCAAGTACAAAATATGGGGCCTCCTAACCCCCGAAGGTCATATAATGTTATACAAGTACAAAAAATTATGCTATGAGCACATAATATGCCTAGGCCTAAGGTCAGTGCACCCTATCATAACAAACAACGGCATTTTCCAAATGTCGAAACAATCGGACCCATGGCTTGGGTACTCCCACGATATGTCGTTGCATGCCTATGGGTAGGTCAACAATGGTAGCCATAGGCACATTGGGCATGAGGGCCTCAAATTTTCGAACCACACTACGCAATTTTCTCGATGCATCATCACTGAGTCATGCCTCCTCTCTGCCTCATCGGCTATGTCGCAAGATATTATCCAATCTTATAGGTGCTCTATCTACATAAAAGTAAGGTACTTGTTAGTATGTTAGATCTCACAAAAAGTTAGATATAGTTATATTTTCAAAAATTAAAAATTAAATAACACAAAATGGAAAGTTACCTATATCTTATAGCTCATCTCCAGCATGGATGATGATGTCTGGGTCATTGGTAAAATTGATGCCTGCATATGGGTAGTCCTCAATGAAGGGAGTTTGTCACTCCCACCAGCCAAAGAAGTCATCATCAAATGGATTGGGCATTTGTCCACCTCCTAAGAGAGATATGAGCTCAGTCCATCAGACCATGGTTGGCCATGGTCATAAGAGTCCTTATATGTATGTTTGTGGCCTCCTCATGAGCACCCATTCGAAGAAGAACGTGCATAGGACTCTACCTAAGAAAAAGTTATTTGCCTTCCTGGGCTTGCAATCTGTCAATTGTGCTTTCATGTTATTGAGAATGGTATTTCTCTAGTCATACATATTAGGGTGTAGGCATTCAACCCCATATTGCATTTGTGCCCGTGATGCCAAATGTAAGGATTTAGATACCATGATCTGAACTAAATTATAGAATATGACTCGAAGACTCAAGTTGGTAATCTATTTTATTGGCACTTGAGATCCACTCTTCTCGGTATCGGCATCACAGTACTCATTGATGAAGTCATTGATACTCCGACCTCCTCCTCGAGATTGGAAGTTTGGCACTTCCCCTCTCCTCGAAAAACTATTAATGAAGTAGATTTCTTCAACCGTAATGGCCAAAGACTGCCCAACGAGCATGACTGCCTCAACATCCAGGTTCCAATAATCAATTAGGAGATCTAATAATCTCATTTTCTCTCTCATGCCACCCATTTGAAAAAACTTATACATGTTGCAAGCATGCATAGCTTGTTTTGTCTCATCATTGTCAAACACTACTAGATCCACCTCTTCGTGTTCATGTTCTCTCCAAAGAATAGACATCCTGCTCAATTTCCAAGAAATTTTGAGTTAGTTCTTTTTTTTCAATTTTTTCCTAGGCATCCGCAGCCTTTTGTTAGAACAATCATGGATATCCGCAACTCGTGTTTCCACCAGCTGTGGATATCTATGGGTTTCCTTAAGGTAGCCTATGGATGTGCAAAGTCATGTTTAATAAAGTGAATTTAAGCTTCAAATTTCCTAGAATCTACTGAAGTCGAGAATTGGAATGCAAGTAAAGGGTGGAACACTTACTTGTTCGAGGTGGCAAGTAGTGGAGTTTCTCCAAGATTCTCTTTTTCTTGATTTTCTCTCCAAGGGTTTTGGTCACTTTGGTGGTTTTTTGGGTGAAATGCTAAAAATTGAATGGTAAATGGGTAAATATATCAATATTTTTTTAAATTTTGAAAACCCACTTTCTAAAATTTCCTTATTTTTCTCCAAATTTTCAACTAATGATCATATTTTTGTAGCATTATCATCATTCTTGCAAGTCTTAGGTTGGTTTGGACTTTTCTCTAATACGTTTATCATCGATTGCTCAAGTCTTTTACAAGACTCTGGGTAGGTAATGTGATTATAACTGGAATTTAGGTTAGGGTGTGTTTCACTCAAACTATTGCATTATCAATTATCATTATTGTTTAAAGCTAGGGTCAACCCCATTATCAGACGATAAAACCTTTCTCTCTACTTAAAACATCATTCGGTTGATCGTAGATCCTACCTTCCATGGGAGATCTAGTATAGAATTCTTTTGCATTTTGGTGCTCATGTTGCAAGATTGTTTCTATGCTTGGGGGTCATGATTAGTCATGCCATAAGTTTGTGTTTGAACTTCATGCTCTTACTCTCTCTCATTCTAGCCATTTCTCGTGGGACCTATTATAACCCTATATTTCATAGGATCACCTGGTGATTAGAATATCTTCCTCTAGTTGCATTGTATTGTAAATAATATCTTATTCTGCAAATGATTTACAAAATAAAAGAAAATAAAAAGAGAAAAGAAAGGAAAAGAAAAGAAAAGAAAAGAAAAAAGAAAAAGAAAAAGAAAAAAGAAAGGAAAAGAAAAGAAAGAATAAAAATCAAAAGAGGGTATAAAAAATAAAAAAGATAAAATATAAAACCCCATGAAAATAAACTTGGTTTGACTCATACTGCCTAATCATGATCAAACCTTTTAAATTTATTTTGATAGGATAGAGAATAAATTTGGCCAAACAATCTAAACTTGGCCAAATTAGATAGGTTAGTGAGTAAATTTGGCCAAACAGTCTAACCTTGGCCAAATATATTAGGTTAGAGTAATTATTAATCCAACATTCAAAGATGGATTAATGGGTTAGTTGATTAGACTATGAGTTAGGTTAGCATGGTTTATTTCAATAAATATTTGCAAAAAATTGTTGAAAATACATTTATTTGAGTTATTTTGGTGTTTTTTAGCCTAACAAATGACACCTTGGTGAAAAATAAGGTAAGGGGATCCTAGAGCGAACCTCAATATGATTTTATACTAATTTATGGCCAAGATATGACCTTTTGTCATTATGCGACTAAAGGGCGCACAGTTTTCAGTGGTTGATCAAGCAGCGCTCAGATCAACAGTCGACGGTGATTTTCAGACCCCCCAACCTTTCTGCCTTTAATGGTGGGCTGGGCCCAGGAAAAGTGGTTTTCCCAATGTGGGCCCCATATGACGTGTCACTNCCACTTACCATCTACCCCCCCTCCAAGAACCCACCTAACCGCTCATCCAATACCACCCACCTCACTCCGCCACCGTACCCCACTACCCTATCACATGTCACACTCATCTACCTGTTGTCCAATCAATGTCATCCCTCGTGATCATTATTCGCCTAATCACCACCCACGCCATAACGGACACCCCCTGCACCGTTTAACCCCATTTCTTCATCATTACCATATTGTTCATTGATCCAAACATTGTAGACATGGCACTGACTCATGCTTTCAAGCCAATCATCGCCCAGGAACACCATCGACAGGCGCCATTAAACTGGGTAACTATAGTCATTATTATTTCTTCCTTCAGATCTTTGTTAGCTATGGGGCCCAAAACCAAGCCCGCTCAAACTGTCGAAAACTTGTTTCTTCCTCCTCCAATCGACCTAGAGTGTGTTCCCCTGACTGAAAAAGATTACAGAGTTACAGATCCAAAGTGTGAATTCGATTTATTTGAATTATACTTCTAGCTAAAAGACATTTTCTTAGGTAAAAGTGACGAGATCAGACTCTGGGAGTCAAATCTACCTTTATACATGTTTCCCCAGACCCATCATTTCCCAGAGTTTTCCCTTAAGTGTCAAGCCCATTATATTCTCGACCAAAAGGACATCATGTCATTGTTGGGTGAAACTATGTTCACCATTACCCCTGAGTCAATAAACCAGATTTTACAGATCCCCATAATTGATTCTGCCAGCCCTCTCTCCATCGAAATCCTAAATGACCTCTACCAGAAACTCTCTTTCCCCCAAAGAGCCCAAATATTCGAACTCTTTCTAGCAGAAGATAAGCACAGTGGAAAAGGATGGTTCTAAATTTGTAAGTATACAAGGCAGCATTACTGGCAAGGATTTTTTAGAAACATTACAGTTGGACCTGAGCATCCAACATGAAATAAAATATTTTTTTTACAAATCCCACTTTTGCCAAGTACACAGAGATGGACGAAATATACAAAAAGTTACTCAAGGTTTCCATCCCTAGTCAAAAGATATGGGACGACTTGTGCTCTTTATGTGAGTAAAGGTGATGTGGAGTTATGAGTCAGCATGGAGTAGATATTGAAGTCAAAGTGATGAATCATCAACTACATCCCCCAAAATCAACACCAAGGATTCGAATAGATTAGCAACATTCCTAATATTTTGTAATTTGTAATCTAGTTAGTTAGATTTTCTCTCCAAAATATCCTAGTCATTAATGACACGATCATATATAAACTATTGTATAAATGATTCTTCCTTCGAAGTATTGAGGGTTGATTTTTGCACCCAATGAGTTATTTGTGTAATGTTTTCAAAAGGATTGACCAGAAATACAACAGGTCAATTTACAGGATTCTTGTGTCGAATTGTTGGTGATGTTTATCTTTCTCTGTTGAATGTTTTTCTATTCTTTGTATCACTTATGTTTTTCAGATTCTAATCATTAAAAAGAAGTCAACAGAACATAATTTATCTTGCATACTCTGTCTCTGGTCTTTTAATGATCTATATGTTATTCATCTGGTATTAAGGAAATTCTTAACTGCTTCTTTGCTTTGTTGATTTTCTCACCTTTTTATGTCTTACCCATCTCATTTAATCTTAATATATCCAACGGTTTTATTGTCTTTCCCTGTGAAGGAACCTCATAAAAATTTGCATCCGATTCTAATCTTTAATACAGACCCCATAGCCCAATGGAAGTTTAATGCATCTATTTAGCCAACTTTTATAAACAAACAAACAAACTCAAACTATCTTAACTAGCCTAATATCTAAAACCTAAACAAATCTAAATCATACAGAGAGATCCCTCTCTGAAACTGGAAGGGCTAGATCCCAGTTTCTAAAGTGGTTTTGGTAAGTTACCTCTGTCAATTTCTTCTACCCTTTCCAACCTCTGGGAATTACAAAGTGCTAACATAGTGGAAACCATATTGGGGAACTGAACAAATTTTCCAACTTTATGAATTGTCTTCCCTAGATAAGAAAACATTATTTATGAACAATCAAAGATCTAACTTTCAAGAGATAAATGTTCAAAGGTTTTTCAAATTTGTAAATATTAAATTAGATTTTTTTAAAATTTTAAGTTCTAGCTCCAAAAAGAATTCACACCAGATCTCACCCTGATCTAGAACTTGTAAAAGTAGTAGATAACCCAGAAAAATTAATCAGAAAAGAAACACAGAAGAAATTCAAGGGAGTAGCAGTCCTCTACCTAGGGCCACTTCTCTTCTAGAGAAGCTTGTCACAATCCAAGACCTTGAGTTTGACCTACCTTTTGAGCATAGCCTTTTCAGAACCAAATCTGATAGCTTTGTGGATAAAATAGTACTAGATCAAACCATCCTCCAACCTAGAACCCCTGAAACACTCTCTCCTAGAATAGATTTTGATCTACAGATCCTTCAAGAGTTTGAGAAACTACAAAATCTAGCATCAAATCTTGACCAAGCCTTGTATAATTCCCATTTCCAACAGTATGTTGAGATTTTTGCCCTTTCTATTGCTGCAACTTCTGTCAATCCTCAAGTAACTCATTCTATACCTCCCATCCCTGCTTCTTCCACATCTTCTGCACTTCTCCAGCAATCATACAGGTTATCATCCAACCTCCTGTACCAATCATGGAAGCATGATATGCTCCCATGGTGTTAGTTGCTCCCTTACATAACATGCCCTAGGACTATCAAACTAGGATTCCTCAGTTTGATGGCACTGGAACCCTTAATGCACAACAGTGTGTGGATAAAATGAATGATTTCTTCGACTTGCAGGAATTTGATGAGGTGGATGTCCAAATGAGACTCTTTGCACAAATTTTAACTGATGATGTTAAGAAATGGCTCAAAGCATTACTTGCTGCTAGCATTGATGATATTGTTGCCTTTCACCGATATTTTCTCAGTAGATGGGAGGTAAAGAAAAACCCTCCCAAAATTTTATCTGAATATGAAAATATCAGAAGAAACCAAGGGGAAATTGTACATGACTATTGCACTCATTTTAATAATATCTATAATGCAATTCCTGCTAATATTAAACCTCCTCAAGGCTTGGCCTTGATCAAGTTCTCTGATGGCTTTAATTCTGATATGTCCTACCAACTGAGAGAAAGAAACCCTGCCACTCTAGAAGATATGCAGAAATGTGTTTTGAGTGTTGAAGTAAACCTATTAGCTAGGAGATATAGGAAAAGAACAGAAAGGAGAGTCACAATCAAGGAAGAACCTTCCACCTCCACTACAGATGCTAAAATAGATTATTTGGTTAGAATGATGGAGAGGTTAGAAATCACTGATAGGAACCCACCTAGAGAGAACCAACTTGCCCCTCAAATCTGAAATCCCAACTTCAGGAAAAATTCTCCCCAGATCAGGCAAAGAGATCCTAGGGAACAACAAGAATAGAGAGGCCCTGATAAGCAGATTAGGCCACCCTTTCAGGAAAACTATGTTAATGAGGGAGAAGAAGCTATTGAGGGACTAGATGACATTCACATAAATCTTATGGGAGTGAATGACAATGATTCCATATTTCTTACTCAAGAAGAACATGACCTTTTTCTCCTTCCACAGACCGAGTAAATGAGGAAGAATCTGAACAACAATCCTTCAAAAATGCAATAATGGAAGTCCATAGGCAATACAACTTACAAAGTAAAATGTCTAATGATAACCAAACTAAGAAATCTTCTGAAATTAAAAAACCCTCAGATACTCCTGCCAAGAACGTTCCTAAAAATAAAAACTTAGAGGCCCCTACAAAAAGAACACCTGACTCTATACCTAGGACATCTCAAAATGAGTTTGCCTTCACTAGTCACTCCAATCCTACTACACAGAAGAATGTGGCTGAGAAATCAGACCTTCATAATCAAAACAAAACTCCTACCACATTCAGTCTGGAAAGTGAATTGGCCAAACAAAAAATACCTATTCATCTGTCTGAATTGATGAACAAGAATGCTTACAGATCGCAAGTGATCATAGCCTTGAACATAAAACCAGGAGTAGGCACAGACACTATGAACATTATTGATGATCAACCAGAACTATTGTTTGCTACTGAGGTTGAGGTTAAGGCTGAAGGTGGTTTTGTTCCTCCTTTTTACATCAGTTTAATTATTCATGATAAGACATTACACAATGTCATGCTAGACTCTGGTGCTTCTCACAGTCATATGCCCAAGGCTGTGAAGGAGAAATTAGGGCTTGATATCACCAGGCCTTACAAGGACTTATACTCCTTTGATTCAAGCAAAGTTAAATGCATAGGTTTGATCAAAGACCTGTGTATTACCTTGGCACAAATCCCATCCAAAATGGATATTTTTGTTGCAGATATTCCTCCAAAGTATGGCATGTTATTATCTTGATCATGGGGTGTCGAGTTATAAGGTACCTTACAGCTGGACATGTCCTATGCCATCATTCCTTTATTTGGTCAGCAGAGAAGGTTGTACAGAGAGACTCTAATGAAATACATGGTCAGGAGTCAAGAGAAACCACATAACTATCCTTTATACTATGTTCATTCTGATCTAGACTCCTTCATTTTATATAATGATGGTGACATGGATAGTCAAATTGCACAATTGGAAGATGATGTGTATAACCTGGAGGAAAGTAAAGCAACTCCTGAAGAATATAAAACAGTGACATTACAAATTGATGAACCAGTAGAACCTCTCTGGAGTTTAGATTTTGATGGTGTTTTCAGTAAAGAAGGATCTAGAGCTGGGGTGTGGATGCATAATCCAAAAGCAAGGTATTCAGAAATCATTTCTTATAAATTAAATTTCCAGTGCACCAACAATATAGTTGAGTATGAAGCATTAATGCTTGTCCTGAAATTGTTGAAAAATCTTGGTGCCAAAAGAATTTTAGTAAGAGGTGATTCTAAACTTATCATTAAACTGATCAAAGGTGAGTATTCTTCCAAACACCCTAGACTTGGGGCCTATAGAAATGTTGTTTTGGATTTTTTACAATGTTTTACTGAATATGACTTGCAGGTGATTCCTAGAGGCCAAAACATACTTGTTGATGGACTGGCTACTTCAACATACACCTGTAAAATACCTTTCCATCCAAATCGCCAATACATAGTGGAGGTGAAATGCAGACCTATTGTCCCAGACAATATCAGGTACTGGCAATTGTTTGGTAATGATGAACAGATTGATGATTTCCTGCAGTCCAAAAATGAATTTGAGTGTGAAAACATTGATGTAGATAGTGATAGTGAAAGTGTAAATAAACTAGATTTAGAAGAAATAAATGAAAAAGAAGAAAATTCATATTTTTTGCAATTAAATGATAATATCCTGCCTAGAGGGTTAGTCCCATTGGAAGAATTGTTTGATTTCAATGATGTAGCTAAAAAAACAAAAATTGAACCTACTAGAAAATATGTTGAGGAATGTAATATAGGAACAGATGAGGAACCTAAAATGATTAAATTATCCAAATCTTTACCTCCTTCCCAAAAACAAAAATATATTGAATTGTTCAAAGAATTGTGGATGTTTTTGCATGGAGCTATGAAGACTTGAAATCTTATGATACTAGTATTATACAACACAAAATCACTATAAAATAAGATCATAATCCTTTCAAACAAAAACTTAGGAGAATTAACCCCAAGTTGATGCCCCTAATTGAAAAGGAAATTAAGAAAATGTATGATGCTAAAATCATTGTCCCTCTAAGGTTCTCAAAATGGGTTTCCAATCTAGTTCCTACAAGAAAAAGGAGTGGAGAAATCAGGCTCTGCATTGATTTCAAAAACCTCAAAAAAGTTTCCCTTAAAGACAACTATCCTCTGCCCAAAATGGATCATATTTTACAGAAGGTAGTCAGATCCAGTAGAATTTCTTTGTTATATGGATTTTCTGGCTACAAACAAGTCCTATTCCACCCTGATGACCAAGAGAAAACAATGTTCACTACACCTTGGGGCACTTTCATGTATGTGAAAATGCCCTTTGGTTTAATGAATGTTGGTGCCACATTTCAGAGAGCAATGGACATTGATTTTGTGGATGAACTTGGGAGATTTATTGTCATATACTTGGATGATGTAACTGTCCATTCAAAAACAGATGAAGAACACTTACAACACCTTAGAAGAGTTTTTGAAAAGTGTAGGAAGTTCAGAATCTCACTAAATCCCAAGAAAACCTTGTTTGGTCTAGAGGAGGGTAAACTGTTAGGGAACATTATATATAAAGATGGAATCAAGATAGACCCTAGAAGAATTGAAGCCATCCAGATGATAGACCATCCAAGAAACATAAAGGAATTCCAGTATTTCATAGGAAAAATAAACTTTCTGAGAAGATTTATCCCTAATTTGGTAGAACTCCTCAGAAACATAACAAACATGCTTAAAAAAGATACAAAAATAAAATGGAACACAAAAGCAAAGAAATCTTTTGATCAAGTGAAATAGGCCTTGACACAAGCCCCTGTACTAATCAGTCCTGATTATACCAAAAAATTCCTCTTATTTTCTTTTTCCTCTGAACATATAATTGCATCAGTCCTTTTGCATAAGAACAGTGAAGGCCATGAACAACCTATAGCATTCTTCAGTAAATCATTAAGAGATGTTGCATTTAACTACAACATCATGGAGAAACGGGCTTTTTCCTTGGTGAAATCAATTAAGGATTTTAGAGTATACATTCTCCACTCACATATTATTTCTTATGTCCCTAATGCTATTCTGACCCAGGATAATCCAGGTGGTAGAAGAGGTAAATGGATTGTTGTGATCCTTGAGTATGATATTGAGATCAAACCAACCAAACTTATCAAGGGTCAATGATTATCCAAATTGATGGTTGAATCAAACTTTCATTCTTTGGATATTAATTTTCTAGTTGCAGTTGATGAACAAGGAGAGCATGAGACTCCACAAGTTAAAGAGGTTTTCTCAAACTCTCCCTGGTATGCAGACCTTATTTATGTTTTACATCATCTACAAGCTCCTCCTAGTTTGACAAAAACTAAAGCTAGATTTTTGAAACTTAAAGCTTTGAAATATTGCATTCTAAATGGAAATCTGTATTGGAAAGATGTTGGGGGTATTCTACTGAATTGTTTTTTGAAATATGAAGCTGACAATCTTTGCAGGAGTTCCATGAAGGACACTGTGGTGGACATTTGAATTGGAAGACCACTACCAATAAAATTCTTAGAGTTAGTTTCTATTGGCCAACTTTGTTTGTAGATGTCCACAAAAAAGTGACCTCTTGTCACAATTATCAAATCTTTGAAGGCGAAAGGAAACTTATGCCTTTACCCTTGAATACAATTTCGGTTGAAGCTCCATTTTAGTAATGGGGTTTGGATTTTATTGGAGAGATTCACCCACCTTCATTAGGCCAGCACAAGTGGATCCTCACAACCATTGAGTATTTCACCAAGTGGATTGAAGTTGTACCCACTAGACAAGCCACTGATGGTGTGATCATAAAAATTTTGGAAACTAACATACTTTCTAGATTTGGATGCCCCGGGAAAATTATCACAGATAACGTAGCAGCATTCAGATCAAAAAAGATGATAGAATTTTGCAGCAAGTATCAAATCACCTTAGGACACTCTACAGCCTATTACCCTCAGGGAAATGGATTGGCAGAGTCTTCAAATAAGATTTTGGTCAACATGATCAAGAAGATGTTGCAGGAAAACAAAAAATCATGGCACAAAAAGTTGGCACATGCACTTTGAGCAGACATGCTTACTACAAAAAGGTCAATTAGTATGTCCCCATATTAGTTGGTCTATGGAATGGATGTTGCCTTTCCCACTTCTTTGGGTGTTCCTATCATGAAGCTACTGCAAGAAGTATAGGTAGAACCAAATGGCATCCAAAGAAGAATTAATCAAATGATACAGCTACAACAATCTAGAGAAGAGGTTTATAACCAAACTTGGGTGATTCAATAGAACATCAAGAAAATCTATGACAGAAGGACCAAGGTTGATTACTTCAAATTAGGTGATAAAGTACTGAAATGGGACTCAAGGAATGAAGAAAAGGGAAATCATGGAAAATTTGACAACTTATTGAAAGGCCCATTCATAATCCAGGGTTACAGAGGAAACAATGCATTTTTAATTTTGGACATGGATGGAGGAGATCTGCTAGGAGGACCTGTCAATGGCAGAATGATCAAACACTACTTTGTTAAGGAATGAAGACTTCTCTCATTCATCTCATTGTAAATACCATTTTTTACTTTTATGTCAAGTGTGGGTGATTTTTATCAGATGGTTGAAGCCCGAAGAGAAGGCCATAAGCCACTGATCAGGATTACCAGATTTACAGTTAGAATAGAGAAAATCAGGATGCATAAAAAGCATTGGAGAAGAAGATTCAAGGCAGTAGGTAGTTGGTTCTTGGCACCTCACAAGGACAGCACCATCCCCAAGGGGAGCCACTATTATAACCCTGTATTTCATAAGATCACCTGGTGATTAGAATCTCTTCCCCTAGTTGCATTGTATTGTAAATAATATTTTATTTTGCAAATGATTTACAAAAAAAAGAAAAAAGAAAAGAAAAGAATAGAAAGGAAAAGAAAAGAAAGAATAAAAATCAAAAGAGGGTATAAAAAATAAAAAAGATAGAATACAAAACCCCATGAAAATAAACTTGTTTTGACTCATACTATCTAATCATGATCAAACCTTTTAAATTTATGTTGATATGATAGTGAAAAAATTTGTCCAAACAGTCTAAACTTGGCCAAATTAGATAGGCTAGTGAAAAAAATTGGCTAAACAGTATAACCTTGGCCAAATGATCCAGGGGATCAAATTTTGCTCAAAATTAAAAGTGCTCGGAATCACTTCAAATCGAACGGGTGCATAGGCCTCGTCATCACAAACCCAATGCAACTCGTTCAGGTTCAAACAGACGTCAGATGAGTGAGATATCGCGTTCTGTTCAATCGTCAAATAGGCAAAAAAAAAATGTGTTGACTGTATAGTCCGTACGGATGCTGACGTGGCTGGGTCGTACGAAGACGTGGCAAAGTTGTACGCTAGCGTGGCAGGGTTAAGTTGGTGGACAGTTGGCAGTTGGACGATCGAATCATTTCTTGACACGTGGCATCTTGGTGGTGAATGGATTGGTGACACGTGGCCCAAGCACGGGCCGCCACGTCTCACCTGGGCATTGGATAAAATATGTGTAGTCGGTAGGACTCGACCCCGCAACCTTCGGGCAAGGGAAGAGCCTTGGGAAGGGCTGCCCAACCGACGCGCCCACTGTTGTTTCTTATTATATATATGGTTTTAAAATTATTTGAGTTTGAAATTTGTTATGGTTGGGGCGTGGTCCGGGCCGGGGCTAAACCCCGGCCCTCGACCATAAGCGGATTACCATATAACCACCACCGTGTGCGCGCAATTCAAATGGTTAGCCCACAATCACATGTGGATAACCATGTGACCATACCACACATAGTTATGTTAACAATATATTTAACCGATGGTTATTGCGCGGGAGTTTACATTGCCAACAATTTAAAACCGGGCGCCAATACTTGGTGCTTAACCATATGATTTGGAGTTTAGCCCCAGTCTTTGATGCATGTGGTCATATGACCCATATGTCCACGGTTTGGCGGTTAGGGGCTAGGTTCCCTAACCATCCTACAGTTTGCATGGTTTTTGATTATGCACTCGGTGCTAGGTTTTAGCACGGAAATGAGCGTGTGTGCTAGGTTGGACACACAGAGATGCAATTTGTTGATCCAAAGATAGCAAGTTTGAAGGGGAACTTCCAGGAATCCTATCTTCTTCAATTTTTGGCCAAATCAGGTGCCGAAAAAGCCCAGCTAGGGGTTTTTAGACGTTCTGAAGCCATTGGAGCTATCTATTTGGCATTTTGAGCATTGTAAAGCACATATTTTATCACTTTGAGAAAATAATATAAAAGATCCATTGGAAGCTGGACCAAGAGATGTAGCCCAAGAGAGGGGTGAACTCCTTTATCATTTGTTGTGTTATGTGTTTTCTGTTCACTGTATTTTGCTGGTTATTATTGCATCTTGAATGTGTAATTTCTATAAAAATTTGTGCTTGCAAAATTGATCCATTTGCATAAGAACACTTGAATTAAAACTTGCAAATATTTTCAAGAATACAAGCCTTTATCATTTTCAGATCAAGTTGGTACCAAAGATTAGGTTTTTGAAGGCTTGATTATTTGCAAGTGTTTTGTTTTCTGATGCTCACAAGGTTGAAACTCACAAGAGGAGAAGGTCAACTTGCAGAGCCAAGTTCTCATCCTTCAAGAAGAAAAATTACATCATCACCTCAAGCTTCAAGGAGGCATTCACCAAGTATGGTTCATGAAGAGAGTCATGAAAATGTTCCTATAGAATATGAAGACCTTAGAAAGGCTTTCATGGAAATGAGAGAAATGATGAAATTTTTTATGGAAGAAAGGCATACAAGGTTGCAAGGTGAAGGCTCTAACCCTTCAAAGCACAAGGGAGACAGTGGTGATAAAACTCCAAATGGAAATGGAGGGAATGTTGCTACTCCACCTCCCTCACCTCCATCTTCCCCTTCTTCTACTAGTTCACAACCTCTTCCAAATTCTCTAAAGGGACATGGTAAAACTCCTCCACAAATTCCTTTGTTAAAGCTTGATATTAAATTTGAATTGCCAATGTACAATGGAGAGGTAAATGCTGAGAAATTAGATAA
>JASDQU010107639.1:111158-126668 GCA_032191745.1 Picea mariana | reverse complement strand
TCAAGGTGATTTTGGACAGGTTCATTTGGGTGATGATGCACCATGCAAAATTGTTGGAATGGGTAAGGTACAAATAAATCAAAAGAATGGAAACCAATGGTAATTGAAAGAGGTAAGACATTTACCAGATCTAAGGAAAAATATAATTTCAATAGGGAAGTTGGAAAGTGAAGGTTGTATATCTATATTTACGGATAAGGCGTGGAAGGTCACTAAAGGATCACTGGTGATAGAAAAAGGAGAGAAGTTAGGTTCATTGTATTTATGTACGGGTGTTGGTTTAACTTCCTCTTATCTACATTTAACATGATTGACCCAGGTTCAGTCTACTCGGGTTCCAACAAAGCCTATAAAACTATCAGCCCTCCTGATAAACCAGAAGGCAACGCAATGCATAGAGTACATTGTGTAGTCTCACCCGAGATAGTCTTAATGGGTGACTGTAATACTCAAGTGTTTACATTCTAGGATTGAATGGGGATCTGAGAAGTGTGCGTTGAGAGTTATATTTAACTTGTTAAAGAAATATACTGCCATTCCCAATTATGCATGTAATGTAATTAACTCATTATCTCATTCATTCATCATGTTAACATCTACTCATAAACAATAAAATAGACACAAGCATTCAATCACATAACACAGGTTTTACCGTGGCTCTTCTATTATGGTAGTTCCAAAACTATGGCGTGGCACACTTTACAACTCCTCCTCAGTCGGGTCGAGATCTATTACGAGGTTAACTAGATCACACCAGGCTCCTCAACATGTGATCTAACCCTTGAGAGCTACCCTTCTGACCCTCTACAGCTCAACATCTTACAAAATTAGGTTGTATGACACAGTATTACGACTAGTTATCAAAGCAGGACTCCTTCCTCCCGTCATCTCTTCAGACTCTCTAAAACCTGACTCTAGATTAAAAACTCTCTTTTTTTAGACCTACTAGGGATCGATATATATATGTTTCTGGCTCATCATCCATTACAATGTATTACAAAAACCCTAACCCTAACGTCGTTAGGTCTTCCATGCATGCGAGCGTGTTGCTCTTCCTTCCATATGTCACTTTCCTTGTGCATGCCTTTCTTCCCAAAATAGTCTTTCCTTCCACTTTGGCCTGCTTCCAACAACTAGTAATACTGAATCTTTTATCACTTTAGCTTCTATAGGAGTGGATACATCATTATGGAATCATAGGATTGGACGCATGAGTGAGAAGCGGATGTAGATACTTTACAAAAGAAACTTGTTGCTAGATCTTAAACAAATTGATTTGGATTTATGTGAGCATTGTGTTTATGGAAAATAGAAGAGATTCATATTTCTTAGAGTTGGAAAAGAAAAGAAGAGTGAAAGGTTAGAGATTGTGCATATATATGTATGGGGACCATCTCAGGTATCATCTCTTGGTGGTTCTCGTTATTATGTTACTTTTATTGATGATGGAACTAGAAAAACTTGGTTTTATTGCATTCAAAAAAAATATGATGTTTTTGATACTTTTAAGAAATGGAAAGCTTTGGTTGAGAATGAGACAGGAAAAAGGTTGACATTTCTCAGATCATACAATGGAGGTGAATATTGCAGCAAGGAGTTTGATGATTACTGTTCATACCATGGGATTCATAGAGAGAAAACAATTTCAGGAAAACCACAAGAAAATGGTGTGTCAGAAAGGATGAACATGACAAACATGGAGCGTGCAAGGAGTATGAGATTGAATGATGGGTTTCCCTTACAGTTATGGGCATATGTTGTAGATATTTTTGTTTACTTAATAAACATAGGACCTTCAAACTCTTTGGATGGTGGAATTCCAAAGGAGGAATGGATAGGTAAAAAGGTAAACTATTCTTTTTTTAAGACTTGCAGTTGTGAAGCATTTGTCCATATTGATAAAGAAAATAGAACAAAGCTTGAGGCAAAATCCAAGAAGTGTACCTTTATTGGATACGATATTAATGATTTTAGTTATCGCTTATGGGATTATGAAAATCACAAAATCATTAGGAGTAGGGATTCCATATTCAATGAGAAGTTCATGTACAAAGATCATTTGCAAGGAAAGAAATAGGAAAAAGAAAAACCAGAATACACAGTGTTTGATGAGATCACTAAAAAAGAAATTTGAAAGGTACCAGAAAATAAAAATGTACAACAACATGAACAGCAGATACCTCAAACTCCTACAAGTGTTGTTATAATATATACTAGGTTAAGTAGACCCCCTGAACGATACTCTCCTTCATTTTATTATTTATTGTTGATTGATTATAGTGAACCGGAATGTTATGAAGAGGGAATGTAGGTAGACACTAAAATGAAGTGGGAGCAAGGCATGAAAGAGGAAATGGATTCCTTGGTAAATAACCAGACTTGGGACTTGGTTCAGTTACCTGCAGAAAAAAGATCATTGCAAAATAAATGCGTTTACAAGTTGAAGGAAGAAGATGGAGGAAAAAAGTGGTACAAGGATAGACTTGTTGTAAAGGGATTTGCACAAAACAAAGGTATAGATTTTGATGAAATATTTTCTCATGTTGTTAAGATGACTTCAATTAGGACTATTTTAAGTCTTGGGGAAGTATAATAATTGCATATTGAACAGTTAGATGTAAAAAAAAAAATTCTCCATGGGGATTTGGAGGAAGATATTTATATGCAGCAACCATAGGGGTATGAGGTCAAAGGGAAGGAAAATTTGGTATGCAGGTTGAAGAAGAGCTTGTGTGGCCTAAAGCAAACTCCAAGGCAATGGTATTTGAATTTTGACAGGTTTATGACAGAATGAAGTTATAGTAGATGGAAAATGGAAACTACATTATCTTGCTATTGTATGTAGATGGCATGCTTTTTGTAGGGTCTAATATCTAGGATATTAATGTGCTCAAGAATAAATTATTTAATTAATTTTCGATGAAGGATTTGGGTGCTACAAAGGAAATCCTTGGTATGAGAATAACAAGAGACAAGAAAAATTGCAAATTGACATTGTCTCAGGGTGAGTACATAGAGAAGGTGTTAGAGAGGTTTAGAATGTAGGATGCAAAACTAGTTAGTACATATTTGTCCAACCATTTCAAATTAACTAAGGAAATTTGTCCCAAGACACGAGAGGAGATAGAATACATGTTCAGGGTCCCTTATTCATCAGCAGTTGGCAGTTTGATGTATGCAGTGGTTTGCACAAGACCAGATATTGCACATGCAATGGGATTTGTGAGCAGGTATATGAACAATCCAGGTAAAGAACATTAGGAGGCAATAAAGTGGATTCTCGGGTACTTGAGAGGTAATGTTACTCATGCATTATGTTTTGGAGGTTCAGACATTGTTCTACAAGGATATGTTGATTTGAATATGGCAGGTGATAAAGATAGCATGAGGAGCACCACAAGGTATGTTTTTACTATAAGTGGAACAACAGTAAGTTGGATTTCAAAACTACAAAAGATTGTTTCACTTTCAACAACAGAAGTAGAGTATCTTCTTGCTACAGAGGCTAGTAAAAAAATGATTTGGTTACAAAGGTTTATGGAGGAATTGGGAAAGAAGCAAAAGAATAGAAGATTGCACTGTGACAGTGAGAGTTCCATTCATCTTGCAAATAACTCAGTCTTCCATTCAAATACTGAGCATATATAGCTCAGGTACCATTTCATACAATATGTCTTGGAATATGGACATTTGAAGTTGGAAAAGATACATACTAGCCAGAATCTTGCACACATGTTAACAAGGGAGTAACCAGGGAGAAAGTGAGTTTCTGCTCAGTTTCAGTTGGTCTTCAAGCATGAAGTTAAAGATGAGAAATTTTCCAGGTCCAAGGTGGAGTATAGTCCAATAGGTACAGCAGCAGTGGATTTATTGTGATCGGTCTCCAAGTGGGATATTTTTGGTTGTGGAGCTTCATTATCTTCATGATTCAAAGGTTTGTTCCAATCGTACTTGAACCCCATTCCCTAACAGGGGGTGTAGGTGGGATTTCCCCCCCAAAAATATCACCAGGGGGATCTAGGGGAAGGGGGGGGGCAACAATGTTTTGTAGCCCCCCTAGTGGGGGATTCGGGGGTAGTGCCCCCAAAGTGAAATATTGGGAAAAATTGCCTTGTAAAATATTGTAATTTCGCAGTCAATATGGACCATTCATTATAAGGTCACATATTTTATGGTAGAAGTTACTTTTAGGGGTTTTTTACCTAAAAGGAAACCCTCTCTTATGAGGGAATTGTATTGCGGCTATGTATTATTGCAAATATTGTATTCTGAGAGAGGATGTTGTGAGAGAAAGAAGAGGAAGTTATAGCGGGTGTGTTGTAGGTTGTATCCCTTCATTTTGTTGGATAATAAAAAGGAAGGAACTGGAAATTTCTCTGGTGGACATAGCCCACACTGGGTGAACCACGTATATCTGTGTCTCTATTGTATTATGTATCTTTTATGTTTTATTTATGCATTTGTTTTATTTTATTGCTACGCGATCCTGTTTTTCTAACACTTGTCTCTGTCACACTCGTTAAAAGGTTTTGAAGAGATGTCCTTTCAGTATAAGTTTAACCATTTTCTTGACCAACTAGACTATGTACGAAAAAGGAATACTCTAGCCCCACAGTGACCAGAAGAGTTCTCCTTGGCATGATTTTATTCTTTTTCGAGCCATGGAGACTAAACTTACGAAAAATACCATCATGGGAAGTTTACTTCCCAAAGTTGAGTCATAATTGCATCTACATATTGACTGCTCGCGGTTTTAGGCCTAATGTCGGCTTCAGCATGTTGTCATTGAACCAATCGCCTATGCATTTCTATCAGTTCACAGCCTTGCAATTTATGCCCTTGCGACTCGATACCTTAACCCTGGAGGGAAAATCCCTCGAGTGTCCTTATCCTCCACATGTTTCCTTTCATTGAGCATAGGTATGTTCCTTACGCTCTAGAACTAGTTTTCTTTCTCGCAACACTCATTTCCTCCACTACACAATAGCATTCTTTTATTCTTTTTCAAGCTTTTATAATATGAAAAAGTCAAAAAAATCAAAAAACTAAAAAGAATGGGAAAAAATCTATCTCTTTTATTGGCAGCAGTCTTGTCGCCCTTGAACAAAGCACAATCTCGAGTTAGTATCTCATCGTTTTGGGTTTAGTATGGATTTAGGAGACTTTTTCTTGTTTTGACTTTTTTCTCCCCCGGTTGGTTATTCTTCCAACTATATGGAGTGTTTGTTGATGCCTCCTGCGTCGCAAATGTATCCCAGTTTATAGTCATGTTTCCCAAGTCACATAATGTGTCGTGCTTATATTCAAGGGAAATTTTTCAACCTGTGCCAGCCATTCTATAGTTATTCTTTAACCTTACAAGTCGGCCTTCCCAAGTCAATTCTCATCATCATGAGTATCAGTCTCTCCGTCCGATCTCTTCCAAATATTTGGCCTTTCACCACTTCTCATGTTGGATGATGGAGGATGTCATAATTCCTTCCTTCCAGCAGGTTCCCTCCCATCGACTTTGAAATATCTTAATCTGGGAGAGGGATCTAGAGTTATATTTAGTACCTTGGGGCTTGCAGTCATCAGTAGCAGGTTCCCTCGTTGTTAATAGTGGGAATACCTCAATGTCCCTTGCTCGATAGTTTCTACCAGGTGTTTGATGCCATATCATTCATTCACACTCATTAGATAGTACCATGGTACCTTGACTCCCATTATCACTATTGGTGGGTTGTCTCATTTTTTCTAATGGTACACCTCAATGATCGGTAATCAAACAATGTATCACTGTGTTCGACTTCAACTCATCTATTCACATAGTGTAGACTTGTACCATGAGAGATCATTGTGAAGACGTCGGGTAAAGCACGAGAACCACCTATTTTTTGCTCCTTCTTGACTCATATGGTGCCACCTCACAGACATTGGTACTTGCAGAGGATCATTTTTTCCATTCTCTTGGTTCTAGATATCCTCTATTCTTGATCTTGAGACATAGCTCCATTGTGTATCTATTCATTGTTGTGATCTACTTTGACATGGATCCACTGTGTATTCTTCGTGGTCATGATTGTTAATTTATATTTATCACATGGATCCATTGTGTATTGTTCGTGGCCATGGACTATAGCTATATTTTACATATACCATGGATCCGCAATGTATTTTCTTTGGCGTCCATGTTTTATCACTCATGAGCATGGGTATGCCCGACTTGGGAAACAAAAATCTTGCTTCATCTTTGCTGACGGTTATTGCTTTTGGATCAGTTGTTCGGGAACCTTCGTGGATACTTCAAATGCATCCTCTCCTCTCAGAGTTCATAATGTATTTTGGCCATCATTTTTCCCTTCTAACCTCACAAATTAGAGGACATTTGTTATAGCACAAAATGCCACACCTATGCATTTGTGCCATGGCCCAACCCTTTCCCAATGCTTGCTAGAATTTTCCCCAAAAGACCTCTCAAAAATCATTTAAAAAGCATGCCCTAAGAGAATTTACGTGGGTTTTCCTAGTGCAACACACGGACATCTATGACTTTCCTCACTGAGACCCACGGATGACTTCAAAATTGGTAAAAAATAAATAATCCCGTGTATTCGGGTGGGTTTTTCGGTTGGGCTCGTTTCCTAATGACCCTTGCCTATACACAATGGAATTCAACTCCCCAAACCTCTTTGGGAAGATAATAAACAACCATGGAGGATTAAGGAGAGGACAAGTCCCTTTATGCAAAGTGATGCTGCCAGCATCTAGCAAGCCTCCCTTCCCTATAATTCTCTGGGCAACATCCTCTTTATTCTGGAAACTCCTTTTCTAGAGGTTCTTTCTGATTTTATGTGGCTATAGGGTGTCTCCTTATCCCTATCTGAATCATTGAAAGAAGATTACATCAATTGAGTTTATGCTTGAGGATTCTCGAAGGAACCCAGACAGTTGACTTCAAGACGATGCCTAAGGCTGGACAAGGTTGTAACTTACCTTTTCCAATTTTTGATAATAAAAGAGTTTGTTTTCCCTCAAATTTTGTCTTCAATGTATATTTATCTTTATGCTTACTTTGAATATGACATATAACATACACATGCTTTTGTTTGCATAACTACGTTCGTCGCAACCCTTGTTTTGTATCTATCCTGCAGGTTGATTCCAGCAGAAGATCAGGAGCTCTTCGATGAATTGGAGCGGAGATCGACATCAAACAGGAGAACAAGGTGCACTTTCTTTTCTCCTCTCTATCCCTACTTTATCCTATTTTAGGTAGTTATTTTATTTAGTTTTTGTGTGCTTGTCATTGAGGGGAGATTGTTATCTCTTTCACTTAGTCTTTCTCTGTTGTGATCCCGACCCAAGATCACAAGGGAAAAATACCTTAATCAGTTGGGTATATATTATATTCTTTACATGACCAAACCTAGTGTCTGTGTTGCATCGAGGATTTGGGTGAGTCACAGGGGGGCAGAGCCCCCTTGTCCGAGGGGTCGTAGGGGGGCGAAGCCCTCGGAAAAAAAAATTGGCAGTTTTTTCAATTTGCTTTTAGGGGTCTTTTGTCACATGGTTTTCATCAATGGTTTTCTAATTCCAGTTAAGGAATTAGGGTTGTTGACTAATTTGGGTCAATGGATTAGGGGTTTTGGATGTTGCAGGATCCTATGTGTGTGTGTGTGTGTGTGTGTGTGTGTGTGTGTGTGTGTGTGTTGTAAACAATGAAGATAATGAATAAAAAGAGTTAAAGGTGTGGCTCTAAATAGGTTATTGGTTTTCCGAGTTTGGGTTTCCATGGTAAATCTATGTGTGTTGTGTGTGTGTGTGTGTGTGTCATTGTATATTTTCTGATTTTATTAAGAATCCATTTGCAGTAATTAATTGTACAAGGTTAAAATCTACAAATATGATTAAATAAAATGTTGGTAAGGTAAGGGATGGGAAAAGAAATATGTTGAGGGTTGGTTCTTGTAGGGAACTCACCCACAGGGACCCAAGATACATCACTTGTGCTGAGAAAGAGGCCATGGCCACTGAGAGGTTTTTCCATCCTAGGTTCTCAAACTCTACTAAAATTGAACTGGTTGATATGGAGGATGTTGTGAAAGACAGAAGGAAGAATATGTTTGATAAACAAATCAAGATGAAATGGAAGGTTGGGTCCAAGACCCATTTTATTCTCGAACTAGGGACACAAAATTCTTCTACATTACATAAACATGCTAGCTAGTTAAAGCCCTCATTGCCCAGGCCCTGGAAGAAAACAAATTACAATAGTAAGACATTCTCCATAGAATTAGGTTGGTTAATGGGAAATTTGAGGTAGTCTGTAAATATTCTCCATAGAATTAGGTTGCTTAATGGGAAATTTGAGGTAGTCTATAAATCGGTGTTTGGGATAAGAATAGAGGTTTCACGGGTCACAGAGGAAACTAAAGGTGTATATCACAAGGAGAGTTCCCATGGCTCCGCAAAAACACAAGATAATCCCATCTTTCTATATGAAGACATGATAATCTTTTTGTTTATATATTCAATTATAAAATGTTAGTACATGATACTATTTCCTCTTTGTATTTTGATATATAGTTGATTAATTTTGGACAAATCAACATAGATGTTTACGCTCAGCTAGTGAAAGACGTGATTTTCCTAGAAGTAAGACTTCACTATAGCCTATTGTAACTTTTGTATATAATATAAAATGATGAATGTGTATTTAGATCTTTAAAAAAATAACAACTCATATAAAAAAAATCCAATAAATAGTATACAACTTATATTTGAAATTTATCTGATTTTAATATTAATTATTCTTAATAAATATTAGAAAGTGAATGTCGGTGGCGTAACAAATCATATTTATATTAAATTTGATTAGAGTATTAAATAATTCAGAGAAGTGCTCTGGGTTTCCAAGATTCCTTGCGACAGATAAATGACAAGAGTTTGTACAAAGTGGAGTTTGTAACGTGAACCCACGAAAATTGACTAACACCACTGTCAGCCAGTAACATATGATAGACTTATTAGTCATTTTCAATGTGAGTATGATTTTTTTCTTTATATCTCAATGTGTCCCACATCTTCATATAGCATTTGCATACTATGACTGGTTGTCCATTCATCATTTGGATGGAAGTTTTGGTTTTATTGACCCATTGGTGGTAATTTAAAATAAAATTACATAAGATTTCTCCATAATTAGGTCCATATTGGTAGAGGTTTTGTACTCTATGAAGTGGGAGAGTACTCATGGAACATATCAGTTCTGGATCAACTGCGCTTTTGGTAACTCTGAATGCTTCCCACCATTCGGCTAGCCAAGTTGGAGGTCTTCCTGATGTGGTAGTGTTTACATTTCCAAACTTGATCAGGGTTAGGTCATTTTCTTTTTGTAAGAAATCCCACCATAAGTTTTTGTAGCAAGAATAATCATAATCACTGTCAGGAAAATAGATGCTAGGATTTCTTTCAGGCCGTTGTAGTAACAACCTTGGTCTATGCAAACAATATTATTGTGTATGTGGTCCTGTGTGGTTGTGGATTTCCCAAATAAGATCAATATCATGGAAGGTACTGCTTAAAGCATCCTGAGCTTCATATGCCTTTTGATTTCCTCTAGTGATGACAGGGAGTAGAACATTTGATGTTGGTCTTGCTCGAACCTCAGGGACCATTCTTTGTGGGAAATGTAAACTTGTTGAATTTATTATCTGAGTGATTCTTAATTCCCAATGTGGCCTCCATTCTTCTTTGTATTGTTCCCAACTGAGAAGATCAGGGATAGACGTTAAGACTTCTGAGCCATTTTACCAACGAACAGAGATGATCATTGCATGAGATTGTAAATGTTCTCGACTTAGGAAATCTGGAATACTATTAGATGTACCTTTGATATGTTCTATATCAAAATCAAAATTATTGAATAAATCCTGACATTGGGCAAACTTGGAATCACTGGCCTTTTTAAATTCTTTGTTCAAAACTCTTTTCATGGCTACAACATCTATTCTTAACAAAAAAAAATTATTGATAAGAAAAATTTAAAACTTGTGTATTGCATTCAAGGCAGCTTTTATTTCTTTGTCTAATGCAGAATAGTTTTTCTCACTAGTTTGCCAGAGACCAGAGGCAAACTGAACTATTTCTTTTGTTTGTATGCCATTTTGAATTTTGATTTGTTTGAGTACAGCTCCCCATCAAGATTGCTAGCATCTGTTTCAACAATTTTGTAAAGATCACCGTTAGATATATGAAGAAGTGTCAATGTTTTTTCTTTTGCCTTGATTTTCTTGACTGCTTGGGTATGTGCGTCTATCCAAGGATTTGCTTCTTTCTTCAACCTGTCATTCAACAACTTTCTATCTTGTGCACAGTCTTTATTAAAATGGCTTATATAATTGAGACTTCCCAAGAATCTTTGGAATTGTAATTTGTCCATAATTTTGTCTGGGAATTTATCTACAAATTCAACAGCATGGTTCTGGAGGACCAATTCACCATTATTTATGATATGCCCAAGATACTTTATCTTTGTTTTGAATAGTTCTAGTTTCTTTTTTGAAAATACTAATCCAGCCTTTCAGATAATCTACAAGAACTTTCTGAGATGTTTGAAGTGTTGTTCAACAGAGGAAGAAAATACTAGGATGACATCAATATAAACAATCAACCAATCAAAATATTGTTTTAGGGCATCATCCATGACTCTCTGAAATTTGGAAGGGGCATTTTTCAATCCAAAGGGCATGACATTCCATTCATAGTGTCTTGCGGGAACACTAAAGGCAGTTTTGAACTTATCTTCTTCTTTTATGGCCACTTGCCAAAAACCTGATTTTAGATCAAACTTAGAGAAGATCTTTTCTCTAGCAACTCTAGTCACCAAACTGGACTTGTTAGGGATAGGATATGTGTCATCAACCAATACCATATTCAAAGGTTTGTAGTTGATGACCAATCTAGGGATTCCTCTTACTTGTTCATAATGTTTATTTACATAGAATCCATAACAATTCCATGGACTAATAGATTCTCTGATAAGTCTTTTGTGGAGTAGACCTTGTATTTCATTAGAGCAAATCTTTTGGTATTCTACGTTCATATGGATAGCTCTTTTTTTGCACGATGTTCCTTCATATGAATCTTTGTAAGGAAGTTCTACTTCATGCTTTTTGTGGTGCCAAATGCAATGGGATTTTCTGAGCATACCTTTGCTTCAAATTCTTTCTAGAGTTCTAAAATCTGTTGTTGTATATGGCTCTGGGCAATATGGCTCTGGGCAATTTGATCTTTAATTCTTAGCTCAGTCCTTTCTCCCTTCAATTCTTCTATTTTTAGTACTTTTTTCTAGACTGTGTGGATATAAGATGATATATTGGGTATAGACACAAAAGGGAGTTGGATAGAGATCTTTGAAGTTTTGGTTGGGGAGGGAATACTGATGAAATAACCAGGAGATTTATTGGGTAGTCTGGTGGAACCATGTGGCTCAACAGCAGCAAAGATGGGAGTGCCAAGAATGCAGGAAACTGGGATTTCTGTTAACAGGAATTTTAAGGATAGACAATAATGTTGGAAACATAAAGTTGTTTCAGGTATTTCATATAGTAGTTGAGTAGGTTGGTTTCCCAAACCGATAGCATTTTGTTGGGTCTTATGCCAAAATTGGACAGGAATGATTTCTTTGTTTAGAAGATTTAGATCAGAACCAGTATCTAATAAGGTTTTGAGATGAAACCTTTTTCCCTTGATCATGATATCCAGAAGGACATGGAATTTTTGGTGTTCAGTGGACAAGATTTGTTGCTTATCTTCTTTTATTGTGGCTTTTTTAATGTATGTTTTTAGCTTGCTAATTTCTTTGCCCAGATCACATATGGATATAGTTTGGACAGGGTAGGAAATAAGTGGGGTGAGGATAGGTTGTATGAGAAAAGGGGGAAGGATTTTTCTTGTTGACTGGTTTCTGCAGAATGTGGCACGAAATTCTTGTTGTGCTTTCCACTCGTAAAAGGAAATCCAGACATCCTTTTCCTTCATATAATTTTTCCATGCTATTGACAAATCTATTTTTTCTTTGTCTGGTGTAGATTTTGAGAATTGCTCAGCACTAGGATGAGTAAAGAGATCCCAATTTAGCATGAGTTTTATCCAATCTTCTTTTACATGCTTGTTCTTGCACCCTCTCATTAGGGTATGGAATTTTCTTATTTTTGGTATTGCCAGTCTTTTTAAATCCTCTGGAATACAATGGCAAGGGGAAATGTATAGGTCGGGAGAAGGAGAGGTTATCATTAGCATGTGATTGTCATGGGGAAAAGGAATTTCTGAACATTGAGGGTGTGGACAAGGATCTTTTGTCGTAGAGCTGGGAGGAGGAAAGTTTGTTCTTGGATTATGGAATTGGTGTTCAAATTGGATTTGGTTGTCTTATGTGGTTGTGGATAGTCTTGAAAGAGTTACCAATTTGTGACAATCTAAGCATTGGATAGAGTAGGGGACTCATCCCAGTGAGGAATCTAGAGGTTGGAGAGAGGGATGTAAGCACAAAGTCGTAGATGGTGGAGAAGGTGTAGAAAGTCCACCATGCTTAGTATGCAAGCTTTGTTTTGAAGGAGGGAAAGAGATCACAGTAGAAGAAGGTGATTCTTCTATGTGTGCAGAGGTGATGGTATGTTGGATGGGGTTTCGGGGAATGTCTATAACCCAGTGAGAGGGAAAAGAGAGGTTTTCCCATTTGATGAGTTGATGTTCCATTTTTTGGTTGACAGGGTTAGTAAGGATGAGTGTACTGGATTGAGAATTTTGGTTGGGTGTATGTAACATAGCAGGGTATAAAGTGTTGGTATGTCGGAAGCAACCACGAGAGTGGATAGAAATATTGGTGCGAGTATTACACATGTCAAAGCTAGTAGTGTGGATTTGGAGTTGAAGAATATCCTCAAGGTTTTCATCAAAAGTATAGCCTAAGAAATTTGGATAACAGTCAAAGTATGCAGGTCCATTTGATAAGGGCTCAACAATGCCACCAATGAGAGAGTCGATAAATTTGTTGTGAGTCATGTCTCGGACGGTGCAAAGGGCATAGGCATCTATTCCCTTATGTACTAAGGCATTGATGCCTACTCGGATACAACCAAAATGAATATAGTTTGTTTTATGTTCCTTTGCTTTAGCTTGGATTTCTTTAACATTGAGTAAGGAAATGGTTTGGCTTACATCACTATTTTGTTGGATACGGCTGATTGATTCTTTGAAAAAAACTCTGGTAATGGCACGGAGATGAAACATGCTCAAATCACTATATGCTTGGTTGGGAGAGGTATTGGGTAATCTCCATGCGGCTTGAGGTTGTGACTCAACTACTTCTATATTGGCCTGGTTTAAACATTCAACATTATTATCGGAGAACATGGAGCTAAGGCTACTTTCAGAAGTACTGCATTCAGCATCCCTTACTTCTTTAAAAGACATAGAGTGATCCATAACTTTAAAGATAGTAATAACTATCACTGCACAGAAAAGCAGGGCGTTTAATTCTAGTTCTCTAAGAGAATTTTGAATAGGCTCATGGCCGACTGCTCAGGCAATGACTAGCTAGAACTAAGAGAGTCGCAAAAGTGGAAACCTTGTCTTTCAAAGGCCCGAGACTTTTGATACGGTTCTCGCAGATATATATACTAATGAAACATATAACAGAGAGATAAGCATGTTATCATACCCGGGTCAAAATGAGGCTTGGCTCTGATACTATGACTAGTTGTCCATTCATCATTTGGATGGAAGTTCTGGTTTTATTGACCCATTGGTAGTGATTTAAAATAAAATTACATAAGATTTCTCCATCATTAAGTCCATATTGGTAGAGGTTTTGTACTCTGTGAAGTGGGAGAGTACTCATGGAACATCTCAGTTCTAGATCAGTTACACTTTTGTTAACTCCAAATGCTTCCCACCATTCGGCTAGCCAAGTTGGAGGTCTCCCTGATGTGGCAGTGTTTATATTTCCAAACTTGATCATGGTTAAGTCATTTTCTTTTTGTAAGAAATCCCACCATAAATAGGAGACAATGAATATCGTTATAAAAGCCAGAAAAATCATTCTACATTACACATTGTAATATTTTATTTGTTAAAAATATACAAAAGTCTTATCACATATGATATTGTTTTTTTTATTATATAATAAAAGAATCAATCATATAACATCCAACCGTATTGTTTTTTTATAAAATATAAAACATCACTTCATATAACATTTGAGTGTTAACTCGGTCAACGCAGAACCATTTAATATTGAATGTAGACTTTTGGATTTATATGTAATTATTTTCTTTGTTTTCCTCTCGCATTCATGTGACTACTTAATCCATTTCATCTTGAATTATTAAGAATTCATTATTGAAAAAGAAATCCACAAATCAATCACATAAACACTCATAATTTTTTGGAAATTTATAAAAAAAAAATTGGGAAGAATTTTTTTTTTAAATATTGATTTTCAATGTAATTTTTGATATGTGTTTTAAAAAAACTATTTTCATATAAACATTACATTTACCATAAAATTTAATAAATAAATAAAAACCATATTTATTATTTAATAGTCATTGTACATATAAATATCACACAATTTTTTTTATATGTACTTAAAAACATTATTTTCCAATAATTACCAAATTTACACTAAAACCATATTTATCATTTAATAGTCGCCATTTAAAAATGTCCATTTGAACACCACACCAAAAAACAATTGTGTTTTATATGCAAAACCTATTCGCACGCCTAAGTTAAATCATTAAACAAATGCATGAAAAATGATTAATTGTAATTAAATTAATTTTATATTTTAAGGTTCACTGCAAATCAAAATTGGTCCATGGCACTCTTAAAAGTATAATATAATAAAGTATACAAGGAGTGTAAAAATATCTCCATAAATTATTAAAAAAACAAAAAAATCATTGCTTAAAATCAGATATTTAAAATAAAGAAGATCTAACCCAAAAAAATATTAAAAAAATTCACAAAGAAAATATCTCATAAAAGTAGATGAATCTTTTTGTGTTAAAAAAGAACTAAAATTTAATATAAAGAAATTCATAAAGGAAAATATCTCATAAAAGTAGATGAATCCTTTTGGGTTGAAAAATAACTAAAATTTAATATAAAAAATGTGTAATGTTTTTATGGGTCTAAGGTGAATGATAGATAGAATGATAGATGTACGTAAAGATATAACAGACATAGTTTATATATATTTATGGGTTAAATCATGAATTTATGTTGAATTTTATAATAGATATTTGAAAATGAAATTTGTAAAACCACAATTGTGATATTTACACTTTTATTACGGAGCAAAAAGAAAAATTGTAAATTAATTTATTAAGTTTTCACTCATATTTTTTGATGAAAAATTTATTGTTATTGTTTAATAATTCAAATTTGTTTTTTATTTATAGTATATCTTTCAAAATTGTAAAGAAGGATTATATATATATATATATATATATATATATA